>JADRCH010009301.1:0-25134 GCA_019843965.1 Rhynchomys soricoides
GGTGGTGGTGGTGGTGGTGGTGGTGGTGGTGGTGGTGGTGGTGGTGGAGGTGGTGGTGGTGGAGGTGGTGGTGGTTGTGGTGGTGGTGGTGGAGGTGGTGGTGGTTGTGGTGGTGGTTGTGATGGTGGTGGTGGTGGTGGTGGTGGTGGTGGTGGTTGTGATGGTGGTGGTGGTTGTGGTGGTGTTTGTTGGTTGGCTTCATGGTACTGGGATAGAATCTGAGCCTTACACATGTAAAGCAACTCTAATATCACTGAGCCATGTCCCTACATTTCCTTTTATTTTGATAAAAGGTTTTATAGGTTACACAAGCGGGCCATGAACTCCTTCTGTAGCCTAGATAGGCCTCCTGAATGGCTAGGATTATAGCTCTACCCTGCAAAGACCACCCTTACAGTTTCATCAGTCAACTGGATGGAAAATAAATAGTATTTTTCTACAGTTTTACTCCAAGGGAACAAATGAGAAAAAAGGCTTTTTGTTACTATAGATTTTAGCCTGGCTAAAACAATGTCATTTTGGTGTGATTTAAATTTTATGTCCTTTATAGAAAGCATCTTTTACCTCTGAGATTATAAAAGTATTTTCCCATGGAATCTTATAAAACTGTAAGCAGAAATGTTTTAAGGCCAGGCAAGGTAGCTCGTAGCTTTAACACCAGAATCAGGAGGTAAAGGAAGATGGACCTCTATGAGTTCAAAGTCAGCAGGGTTCTGGCCAGCCATGGCTACATAGTGAGTGAGTCTTTGTCTTTCAAAACAAAAGTTTTAAATGACAACAAAAGAAATAAAACAAGCAAAAAACTGCTAAGCTTGTAGAGGTTCCTACTTTTAAATTGGTAAAGAGGGTGAGATCCAATGTGATTTCTAGAGGGACAAGTCATCCTGCTTCCCATTGCTGACTTGGCCAGTGCCTCAACACTAATTGAGACATTACCTTTAAAGCTCTCGTAAGGCAGGCAAGGTGGTGCACACCTTAATACCAGCACTCAGGAGGCAGAGGCAGGTGGAGCACTGTGAGTGCTAAACCAACCTGGTCTACAGGATGAGTTACAGGCTAGCAGAGGCTACATGGTGAACCTTTTTTAAAAACTCCCTTGAATACGAGGTAGTGAGAAGAGTCGGTTGGTAAACTCGTTCCTACAGAATCATGAGGACCTGAGTTTTGATCTCCAACCATCACATAAAAAGCCAAACACAACGGCATGTGCCTGTAATTCCAGTGCTAGGGAGGTGAAGACAGAAAAGTTGGTGTCTGTTGGCTAGTCAGGCCAGCTGAATTAGTAAGCTCCAGGTCCACAAAGAGATCCTATCTCAAAAAAATACAGGAGAGGCAATTGAGGAAGACACCTTACAACTTCTGCCTGCCTACACACACACACACACACACACACACACACACACACCACTTTTCCTTGAATATTTGAGCTTTTTGTGGAAATTTTATTCTATGCCACTGGCCTGCTTACTCATCTGTCAGTACCTCCCTGGTTAAAATTTGTTTACATTTATTTTCTGAGAGTTAGTTGTCTCTAATCAACCCCTTTGCTTTTTTTTTTCCTTCTGGATTATCTCAAATATTACTATTTCTCCATATAACTTAAGAATTACCTTTCTAATTCTGAAAATTATGTCTACTCCTCTTGGTTCACGTTAAATTTGTTTAGGAATAACTGGTATGCTTGATATGTATCACCTTAATTAATTTCTAGCTTATCTTTTGACTTTTATTTTGTTTTCTTTAGGGCTCTCAGAATTCTCTATGTTCATGTAAGGTGAATGCACATGTACGTAGCACAAAGTGCATGTTTCTATGCATGCACTTGTAGAGGCCAAAGGTCCCTAACAGCTGTCTATGTCTGTCACTCTCCATCTTTTTCATTTTTAGATACCATCTTTCTCACTGAACCTGGAACTCACCAATTCAGCTAGAATAGCTAGCCAGTAAGCCCCAAAGACCTGTCAACCTACACACACACACACACACACACACACACACACACACACACACGCCAGTACCTGGGTTATAATCTGATGCTGGGGATAGGAATGCTCAGGTCCTCATGTTTGTGCAACAAGTATTCTACCCACTGAGTCATCTCTCCAGCCCACTAAGCAGAATCTTGAATTTTTCTTCACAAATTTACATTACCTAGTTCAACCTGGCAGTGTACACCTGTAAGTTCTACTACTCAAGAGGATAAGGTGAAAAGGTTACTTGTACCTCCAAGGTCAAGATCAGCCCGGACAACACAATAAGATGCTGTCTTTTTTTTTTTTTCTTTTTCTTTTTTAAATCATTTGTGAATGTGATTTTCTCCTTTATATCTTCTAAAGGAACTGCTGCTAAAGGTATTACTTGATCTCATTTGTATCCAGTGCATGTTTTCACTCACGTAGTTTCTCCAGAACAGGATCCTGCTATGTAGCCAAGACTGCCACAAAAGTATAAACCTACTGCCTCTACATTCTAAATGCTGGAATGAGCAGCATATAGCAGCGCAGTGAGCTTTATTCTTTTCTATTGCTATCTACAGAAACCCTGATGATGTTCCTCTAGATCACAGATCCTTGAATAATGACTTTATTTCATGGTCTCCTGTGAACTCTTAACTATAAATAGCCTCAAAGAGAAGCATTAAATTATAACCAGGGGAGTAAAATGCCACTTTATTTCTAAATGAAAGAAGATATTTTATTTCTAAATGTGATATGAAAAAAATAGTAAATTAGCAGCTAAAGAAACATCTATTTTCATTTCATTAATTTTGAAGTCAGAGCAATGTTGAATTATATGAAAATGGCCCTTAAGCAACTATGAGATCCAGGTATTGGTGTGTGTGTGTGTGTGTGTGTGTGTGTCCGTCCATCTGTCCGTTCATACCACTTTTTTTTTTTGATCAGCTGACATATAGCTTAAGTTATATTCCATAATCTTGAACATCTTTACTTACCTAAAATAAGCCTTATTTGATTGTGAAATTAGATTTTGGTTTTTGGGGTTTTTTTTTGGTTGGTTGGTTGGTTTTGTTTTTTGTTTTTTGAGATAAGTATGCTGCCCTAGCTGGCTTAGAACTGTCTATGTAGATAAGACAGGTCTGAAACTCACAGATTTCTGCCTTTTGCCTCTCAAGTGCTGGAATCAAAGGAATACACCACCATGCCCAGCCCTGACATTAGCATGTCAACATGCTATAAGGTTCTCTATATAACTGTATTATTTAGGAGTTTGCACTGACATCCAGAAACTAAGGGGTCTGAAATTTATTATGTTCTTTGTGGTGATGAAGTCTATGTTGTCCAGGCCTGAACTCAAGTGCTCATCTTGCCTCAGTATCCTGAACAGCTGAGACTACGTGCTATACTGTAGTGAATTGCCATCATTTAGATCTGTTTCCTTTTTATCTATGTACTAGAACGTGTAACATGTTATTACAATTCCCCCGTGAAGGCTTCCTAATTTCTTTTCCAGCAATATATCACACATTAATTTGTGTGTGTGTGTGTCTCATACTTTTGATTCATTTTTTTATCTGTGAATATCTCCCACTTATAATTACCTTGCATATTTGTTTTTCTTTCTTGATTAGCTAATAATTTGATATAGAGCTATTTGTTTCAACATAGGAACCAGGAAGAGTAAAATATAACATGAATATTTATTAACATAAATAATCAAGTTCTGATACCAGAATTAAGTGCCCAGTAATAGAACGCTGACTCAAGACCAGCAAGGAAGACCCTAAGTCCGCTGCCTCCTCACTAGGTAAAGCATGGGAAGATCCAATGGATCACTGAGCACCAACACCACCTCCTTCTCTACTATTGGCCTGCAGTGCTCAGAGCACAGTCCACACCTGATTCTAATAAAAGTTAGGGGTGACCTTGCCCTATAATGGGGGAGGGTAGAAGATTAAGTCACCTGTCTGAGAGGAGTCTAGCAGGTTCTGAACATATGTCTAGTACATCTAGTGGAAAAGTGAGGTTAGCACATCTTATGCATGAAGTCTCTTTAGTTTTCAAGGGATACAAGGAAGACCTGGAACAGCTCATAGATGAGCAACTGAAAAATGTAAAGGACTATTCTACAGTCTCTGTGAAAGGCTTCCTGATGCTCTGAGCTCATCACTGTGTGGGTCTAACACCCAGAGAGAGACACCTGACAATGGGTGTTTTCACAAAGGGACTTAGCATCCTCTGATTCAGCCTGTCATTTCTAAAGAACAATCACTACAAACACACACCTGACTGCAGATGTGCAGATAACAGCAAATGTAGAGGTCAGACTCTCCCTCCCTGCCTCCACAGAGTGAGAACTGCATCTCAGAGCCCTACTCTCTGTCCAGCAGTTCCACTTCAGGAATTGCCCAAGAGGACAGTCAAGTGTGTTCAAAGATTAACATTCACAAAATCTGGACAGAAAATAGAAGTCCATAGTTAAGGAGCTGGTTCATTAACTCATGGTGCATTCAGACACAGGAATCTGGATAATCAGCAAGCAATGCTTCAGAGGACTATTTATTTAGTGGATGAAGTCAAGATACAGTAGCAAGTGGGGAAAGACTGGAAATACAGATATCAAAATGATAACAGAGGCTGGATTATGAATGATATTTATCCTCTTCTTTGAACCTTTACTATCTTTCTAAATTTTCAACTATATGGCTTTCATAATCAGGGGGCGGGGGGAACTGTTACAAAAGGAAGGCAGTGTAACTTCCTTTCTTGCCCTACAGTACCTTGCCAGCAGCTAGGCAGAGTAGAGGGCCAGCAAGTGGAGACATTTTGGTCTCGGGGCACTCAGTTCCTACCCTTCCACATGTGTGGGAGAGTCTATGGAGAGCCCTAGGGGACCACAGGGGTTTGAGGGTATGGGGGCTAGCCCCAGAGTCTTCCACGATCCTAACTGGCTAACTGACAAAAGAAGAAAAGAAGCCCTCCCCAGACAAGGTCACAGAAAGCTTGGTGAATGAATGAGTACCCAGTGTCCAGCTGTGCTATGCAAAGAGGCGTGATTCTCCTCCGACCATCTGCTGTCCGTGTTTCCACTTGTTTCTTCAAAAGGTTCTGGCAAAGTAGAGTCAAATAAGTAAATAACCAGCTAACCACACCCAAGTATCAGAAAGCCAAGCTGTCCTCCTTTCTTCCCCCTCTACGATGAGAACATTGAGGAGAGCAGCATGGACTACTGTGTGGGCAGCCGTAGGCTTCATGCCGCACAGCAGAGCTCTAGCACTTGGCGCTCATGCTGCCTTCCAGGCCCCGGGCACCCCCCATTCTTCACCGCTCCTATGAGCTGGACTACATCTCTTCTCATCAGGCAGCACTTGTGCTTCTGTCTCTACTGCACTGTTAGGGTGTAAACATTAAATATGCATATGTCATGTATATCTCACTACCGTGATGAAAATGAGGGTTTCTAAGGAACTGGGCTCTAATTCTCCTTTCCACAGCCTTGTTGGTACAAAGAAAGTCAAGCAGCTCTGCCAAACTTAGACAGGGTAGCAGGACATGGTTTTGATCGGATACAGAGAAGCATCCAAAACAGAAAGCTCCCAGCTGGACTGGCTCTAAGAGCCTTCTTCCCTGTCACCAGTACCAGGCATGACCAAACTTAGGCTGTAATCACACGACATCTAATGGCCATTAGGTAATTCAGGGGCCTTAAGATTAAGGTATGAACTTGTGAGCCACACTCTTGTCACAAAGTGGTGATTTGCAAACCAACTTTATTTATAATAAATAAAAAATAAATAAACATGTCACTCTGTACCACAGGTTGAACTAGAACACATTATATATAACCCAGGCTGGGTTCAAACTTGCAGTGATCATCCTGCCTCAGCCTGCCAGGTGCTAGATTTATAAATATGACCCATCGTGCCTGGCTTCCAAACTGATTTTTATCATGGTTTCCTTCCTCCATAAAAGGCTTATAACTGCAGTTTCCAAGCATACATTCTGTCAGACTAACCTGGAGAGGACTGCTGGCCTCTACAAGCTCCTGAACATGATTACTCTCTCAGTTCTCAATGAGCTCTATGCCCTCTGATGCTGCCCTGCCCCATTATCCCTGCCCACCAGGAAAATACAGGCTTCCAGAAGAAGGGGAGCCTAAACAGCTATAAGGGCAAGTAATTTCTCAGCATCTACAATTTCCTACAGAGATGAAGAGGTGAAGGCTTTGCAGTTTCTGCAAAGGATAACCTCTTCTATTGCTCCCTGGGGAATAAAGACCTATGATAAAGGTTTAAAGCCATGTTTAGCATGGACCCCAGCTAGCTAAGGTCCAGCCTCACACTCACCACGTACTGTCTCTTCCCCACCACTCATGCCCCAGCCCTATCTTTGTGCCCAGACCTCCTGTTTCATGTTCTATCTGTTCACCCCCTTTGCCCTGTCTCTGAGCATGTGCTCATGTCTTTTAGTGCCACTGGACCATGCCCTCACCTTTCTGATATCTTCTAGACTTTCCCCATTGACCACACCCGTGACTGAGGATGCTGAGCTTGTCTCCCTAGTAGTGGCATTCTTCTGATCCAGCTGCTGCTGTTGCTGTCTCCGTTGGTACTTGAGCATCTCAGGGTTCTCGATAACAGCTGTGGAAAGCTGAGCCTCAGTCATTATTGCCAGGCTCTTGCCATAGGTGGACTGGTGAATTCGGCTCTGTAGGAGGCAGGGAGAGGTTGGACACGTGGGTTGGAGTATCACCATGGCTGAAGTTGCCAACCAGCAGGTGCAGTATAGTGCTGACTCTCCTGGCTCTAAGAGCAGAACAGCCCAGGAGGCCAGCTCACCATCGGTTCCCATTTGATTGCCTGTCACTGACTAGACATGTCTGTCAACATCTCTCCTCTCTCACAAGATGTTTACAGCCTCCTATATATCTACAGTTGGGAAGACAGTGAGATACTTTACATTGACTAGTATAAAACATATGGCCATGAATACAGCCTTAACTGAAATGCGGATTCCCAGATTAGTAACTCAAGGTTTTTATGTCACACCAAGAACCATAAGCTCTCTCACAGAACCAACATGCTCTCTCTGCTCTAATGGATGCCAGCCACCATGGCAGGAGGTCCCATTGCCGCTAAAAAGTACTAGAGGCTCCTCCGCTCCCGCATCATGGTCCTTCTGAGCAGGATCTCCTCCCAGTCCCAGGCCTTGTCAATCCTCTGCCGTAACAAGCTAGACAAGAACCTCAGGAGAAGAGAGGCAGCATCCCACAACACCATATTAAGCAGTTTTCATAAAAACATGCCAAGAAACGGATCCACAAAAAGATGTGCCAATGACAGTGCTGTATCCTGCCCAAGAAATAGGGACTAGAGTTAACTGGTACCTGGAGCAAACCAGATGATGTCTAGCTAGAGCTAGTAGGCAGCCTTCTTCTCTGACAAGGACTTTGAGCCTCACTCCTGTTAGGACCTAAGTAGCCCCAGGAACCTTCCCCTTCTATTGCCCTGTCTCCTGTCCCCTCTCCCAAACCCAACCTCTGTAATCTCAAGCCAAAATTTGATCTTGGTCAAGAGTTTTCTAGAGTTCCTTAAACAGAGTCACAGTCAGTGATCTGGGAAATGGTAAAATACATAGGACTCTTCCATAAGCTCTCATAATGACTCTCCAAGAGGCACAGAAGGGCCCAGTGATCCTTGATGATGGGGAGAAGGCAGAATGAAGATTCTAGGTCACTCAGAAACGTATTCCTTCTTTTAAAAAAAAAAACCACTGACAGGCTGCCCCCCATTCCAAGCACAGTGCATGATGTAGACTCCACCCCAAGGGATTTACATCTTAGTTGAGGGTGGTGGTGTCGCACAGTAGATTAAGAGGTAGCTTACCCCCAGCAACAGCATCACTAAGAGGATAGCTGCTGACCTGCTCTGGGCTTCCACAGAGCTCCATTCAGACAAATGGATATAATACCCCATTAACGGTTGGCAAAAGTCTGTCGGTAGAAAGAACAGTTTCTGTGTCTACAGCAGGTAAAGCAGAGCCTTTCCCAAAGCCCATACAGAAGTACAGGGAGGCCCCATGCTCTGAGAAGAGACATAGATGAGGGAGCCTGACTCAAAGGCAGCAGGCCTAGTTCACACATCCACTTTTCTACTTAAAGGCAGAGTGATCCTGACAAAGGGCCATGCTATTTTCTTAGGCTCGGTTACCTCACTGATGAAATAGATGAGACCTGCTTTATAAGTGTTACTGTTAAAAAATAGCTCAAGTCCTTTCTTATGGTGCCTAGGGAGAAAAAGGTTGCAGAGAAACTGGAGGAGGAAAGGAGGGGAAAAATACAAACCATGAAAGAGGGCATAGGTCAAACCAAAGCTAAGAAGCAATGACAAGCAGATCTACATGGAGCTTAGTTCAGTTCCTACTGTTCAGTAACTGGTTTTGGTCTCTTGGTGCAAAGACTCTTTTCGCAAGTTTCTACCAAGTTTTCAACTTTATCTTATTTTTTTTTAACATTTTTTAAAAAATAAAAATGGCCGGGCAGTGGTGGCTCACGCCTTTAATCCCAGCACTCAGGAGGCAGAGACAAGAGGAGCTCTATGAGTTTGAGGTCAGCCTGGTCTGTGAGTTACCACAAAATAGCAAGGGCTACACAGAAAAACCCTATCTTGAAAAAACCAACAAAAACCAAAACCAAACAAACAAGAAGTGGTTCTCCATTGGCAGTCCTCAAGAATCCCTTACAGGTGGTCCTTAAGACAACATGAACCGTGAATCACTAGGTTTGATCCTCAGCATCTGCAAGCCTTACTTTGCAGATGACTGTTCTGTTCTGTTAATTTATTCATTTTAAACCAGTCTTACTATGTAGCCCAGGCTGGCCCTGAACTCTCTTCAGCCCCTTTAGGATTAAAGGTGTATGCCACTCCACCCAGTAAATGTATGAAGCTTAAATGATAAATACATGAAAAACCCATACTTGGGCAAGAACCTGGCAGTGACCGGTATTAACTGTCACATAACTGCTGCTATGCCAGCATGAAACAATAAGATGAAGCACATGACACAAACAAGAGTCCCATGGAAGTGATTCCAACTCTCTCCCAAGGGTGAAAACTTCCTACAGCCACTGCTCTCTCAGCTTAAGCACAGATGCCCAATTTACTCTTTGCTCCAATACTTATTTCTGACATGAGTATTTATTATTAATCTATTCTTTTTAAAAAAGGATTAACATAATCTATAAAAAGCAAACATTTTAGAATAGTTAAGAAATAATGTGCCCATGTCTTCCATGAGAAGAGGACCCAAGTGAAGAGGTCTCAGAGCCAGTATCGGGGCACACAGGCCACAAGCCTACCTTTTCCTCCTCACTCAGGGGGTCTCCGAGTTCATCCTGAGAGAAATCAAGGAACGCCACAGAGCCGTCCATGGAGCACACCAGGATACCCAACCCATTCAGAGTCCTGAAACAGACAGCTGTCAGCAGCATAGGTGGACAATGCACCTGACGTTGCCACATGAGGATGCTCAAAGAATACTCGGATGGAAGGTAGAAACCTAAGGCACCTTTCTGTGGCCTAAGGACAGGGGCCGCCAAAGAGGGGCAATAACCACAGCCTTTGGTACCTTTAGGGCTAGGTACCGTGTAGAGAATATCTTACCAAATTTTCTAAAAGTTTTCAATTTCTGTTTTCTTCTATAAACCTACAGAATGCCCAAGTTTGTCCAAGCAGACATTTCCCTGTAACAAAGCCTACTTGTGGTGACAGTCTCACAGGAGCAAGGCAGAGATGCCGCTACCTGAGCAGAGTGCAAACTGCACCTTGGGGGCTGCACTGCCAGCGGAAGGTGAGCAGGCTGCCTGGCTGTGAAGTAGCCGAGAGGTCTCCGGTTGGAGTGGCCAGTGCGCTGTAGTGAGAATCCATCTTACCAGGAAATATCCATGATGGACTTGTCAAACAGCTCGTGGATGACAACCAGAGGCCGCTTCAAACACGTTAGCTGCAGGGAGAAAAGTTACAGTTCATGAAGCCGCTGAGAACCAGCCTGTGCACTCAGTTTAACCATCTTTAGGAGCCCAGGAGCTTTGGTGACCTCCACTAACATACATGGCATAGTCAATTCAATCGAGACACAACTGCCTTTGAAAACCACAATTTGGGGATACCAACGCCTGATGGAAAGTCACACACTGAAGAAGCTATAGTCTGGCAGGTACAGCTTTGTATTCATTCAGCCGTAACAAAAGCAGAGATCTACCGAGCAGGATGGCACGGTCTCAGAAAGAACCCAGCCCACCGTCTCTGGGCACTGAGCTCTGGTCCACATTACTCAAGGCTCCTCAAATAGTTACATAAGTCTCTGAGGCTCACTCCTGTGTCAGATAGCTCCCAAACACACACAGTATAAACTCTCCTTCGTCCATACACAAACTGTTAAACTAATGAAAGCTGGAGAGGTGACTCAGCAAGAGTCAAGAGCACTTTGCTGCTCCTCCAGAGGGCCTGAGTTCAGGTCTAGCATCCACATCAGGCAGTTCACAACCACCTCTAACTCCAGCTCCCAGGAGATCTGGCATGGCGTGTTCACACTTGCTCGTGTATGTGCACACACAAACATGCACATACAGATACACACATCAAAAGGGGGAAGGGGTCTGGAGAAATGGCTCAGTGGTTAAGGGCAATTAATGTCTTACAGCACTCACATGGAAGCTAACAACTATAATTTCAGCTCCAGGGCATAGAAACCTCTTCTGGACTTCACAGGCAACCAGTCACACACATGGTACACACACACACATACATATATGTATTGAAAATGTATTAAACTCATATACATAAAATAATTTTTTAAAAATCTGATACTTGTAAATATTTACTTTAGTCTTCAAAACACAGCATATGTCTGAGGATATCTTTATATTCCTCTTACCATGGACATGTCACTGGATATCTATGGAAATATTTTGCAGACCATTCTATAATTTTTGGCAGACACGTGGTCACCAGTTAGTCAGTCTACCACTGTAACAAGCACCGTCTCTCATACCCAGCACCTGAACACTCTGAAGACAGGCAGGGCCGAGTCCCATAGATTTGGTAAGAATGCACTCACTCATATGATGGGGGTCTCCCTTGTGCCGTGGCAGGTTATGGGCAGCTGACTGACTCTGCCTTGCACCTGTAGCCTGGAATGTGAGTACAGAGCAGATATAGCCACCTGATACTCGAGGAGAAAACTAGACTCTGAACTAACTGGATCCTGCACTAAGTATCTTGGTCCACCATAATTCTATTCCCAGAAAACAACCACTTTGTTGGCATAACGTTGTTGTGCACTGTGTAAAGATTACCCTTGTGTTACTCAAATGCCGTTTCCATCTGGTTGCAATCTGGACATGGCACTGTAATGTGTATTCTAAGAATCTTTTGCCTCAAAGTTGTGTAAACATTGCTCCCCAATTATCTCTGACTGGTTAATAAAAATCAGAGCAGCCCATGACTGGGCAGAGGAGATAATAGGGCTGAACTTCTGATGCCAGCCAGGAGAAGGGAAGAAAGGGACAAGAAAAGTTGTCACCATGAGGTGCGAAACCAGGAGCCACCATGAGAACACACCATGAGCAGAGAGAGCCAGATAAAATGTTTAAAATGCAAGTATCTTGGGGATTCTGGCTGGAGAGTAGCTAGATTAGCTTAGAGGATTAGAATAGATGAATATCTGCTCAGTTCCTGTCCCGTAAAGCTTGTTGAATACATCAAATAGTCTCTCTCTTATTTGGGAGCTAGCCAGGTTAGCCGCTTTTACATTTGCACTAACACAACTTGGTCCATTTTCCCATGAAAATCTGGAGTACATACACCCACCTGATCTCACAATTTTATCAAACTAAGGCAGCATCCTTAATAGCCTGGGTCGGGGGTAGGGGGTGACTCCAAAAAGAGCATGCCATGAACTGCTCAGTAAGAGCAAAGGCCCAGAGTGAGTGTGAAGGGAGTGCGACCTAGGTGCCTTCCAGCAACAGTCTCTACAAATTATAATGCTTGTAGCCTGAGGGTGTGTGTGTGTGTATGTGTGTATGTGTGTGTGTGTGTGTGTGTGTGTGTGGACTTTCACCATGCTGGCATGTACCTAGTGGCTAGGACCACAGTCTACAATGTATGTGGAATTGTCTCAGGTCATAGAGAATCAGCCTCTGATGATAAGAAATTTAACCTTTCAAAGCCCTAACTTGGAAAACTGTTACAGTTCACTCTCAATCCATCACTGAATATATGCTGAGAATCTGCACAACGGACACTGAGTTAGGTCCAAAGAGGCTTAAGACAGCACCTCCCCTCCAGCACTACTATCTAGCACGTCTAGCAAGGAGAACAAGACATACAGCCTTAACCATCAGTGTCATCTGAAGTGTCAAATGAACAAACAAATGCAGGTCCCAACTAATTACATAAACAAGTCAACACGGGAGGCCAGGATGGCAGGTGGAACTCACAAAAAGACCTGTCTCAACTAAAACAACTTTATATCTACACACAGGAAACACATGAACAGTTCGTGATATGTTCATAAAGTTAAACCCACCCAGCAATGGGGAGATCACTGGTAAATACAACACACAAGATTTTAAAACCCAACATGTTAAGTGAAAGAGATGTAACAACAACATAAACGGGAAAGGGCACCCAGAGCAACTGCTCTCACATTAAGTTCAAGAACAGGCCAGACTCATCAGTTAGAGAGGGTTTAGTGCAGCTGCATTCGTAAAGGAGGGAACAGGAAGTGTTCCATGTGGCAGTGACACAACACAAACACACATCAGACAATTCACTTCATCTGTGGTATACATAGACACAAAGGACTTCCTAGCAGAAAGCAACACAGCATGCCAGCTTTGACACTGACAACTGAAGGAGATGGTCTAGGTGGGGTCAAGGTGCCATCTCTTGGCCTGGCCCAGTCTCAGTGCTTCTTCCTAAACAGCAGGAAAGCCTGCATGCTTCTGAAAAAGAGCTGACCCAAGGCACAAGGTGAGGAATACACTGGGCACCATCAAAAACAGTGGGTCTGTCTTCCCAGTCCTTAACCTGCCGTGCAACCAAAAAGCTCAGGCACTTACCCAGACAGAGAGTGAGCGGTCCTTGCTGCCGACAGCACAGCAGCAGTATGGGCAGCTGGGCTTTGCAGAACTCCCATTCTTCTGCTTCTTCTTGAAGATTTTCGGGTTGAATTTCTAAAGCCAAATAACCATGGTTAAAATAAGTAACTAAATACCAAGATGTCCTACAAGTACAAGTACTTACGTGTACTGGGCAGTTTTTGTCAACTTGACACAAACTAGAGTCTGCTGGGAAGAAGGAACCTCAATCGAGGAACTGCCTCCATCAGACTGGCCTTTAGATGTGTCTGTGGGGTGTTGTCTTGATTAATGATTGATGGGGGAGGGTCCAGCCCACACCTGGGCAGGTGGTCCTGAGTTGTATAAGGAACCCAGTAAGCACACTCCTTCATGGTTCTGCCCTGACTTTGCTCAATGATGGACTATAATCAGGATGCCCCTTTCCTACCCAAGTTGCTTTTGGTCATGGTGTTTATTAGAGCAGCAGAAAGCAAACTAGAACACCAAGCATCAGAAACACCAAATCTCCGCTCACAAATAGAGGAGTCCATCAGACTCCAAGCTTGGCACTGAGCATGCATGATTCAGTCTTGAAAAGTACAATGAGATACTTTGCTAATGATGCAAATGAAAGCTCACGAAGGTCAAAAAATAAATGTGTAGAATGGCAAAGTGAAGACTGGAGACAGCACTACCACACACTCTATTTATGAAGCCAGCACACAGGTCAAGGGAATAAAAGTTACTGCCTGGCAGAGTCAGCCTTAGGACCTGAGGACAAGTTGAGCTTGCTAGGGGGCCTTTAGCCACCATAGCCTGCTCACTGCATCCTTTTTTTCTTTAAATGAGTGTTTTGTCTGTATGTATGCTGCTGCACAACTTGCAGTACCTGTGAGGGCCAGAAGATGATGTTGGAGCCCCGAGGACTGGAGTAAACTGCCACATAAGGGAAGCCAAAGGGACCAGCAGAAGGTCCTGTCCTCCCCTGGCTATATGTGTTTGTCTTACTGATGGGCAATGACCTCCTTAACTGTCTGCTGGCATGGAAAGCTGATTCCCTGAGGTACCACATTGATGCTTTAAGAAAGACTAGGCACATAAATGGACCAAGAGGGTAGAGTACATCTACAAGTAGAGAAAGGGTAGAACCTGGTATCAGATGCACAGAGAGCTTTTCCCTCCAGAGGGAGGTGGGAATGACCAGATACTGGATGAGATGGCAGGTGAATGTGTGTGCTCTGAGCTTAACCTCCTACTACCACTAGTTAGGCTCGAAAAGTTTTGTGGGTCCTGATAAGGGGAGTGCTATTTTCTTACAGAGCAGTTGAGGACCACATAAAAAAGAGAGTTCTAGAACACTGTACTAAATATGAAACAGTGAACCACATAAAAAAGAGTTCTAGAACACTGTACTAAATATGAAACAGTGATTTCAAAGATTTATCAAGAAGGCCCTCGTCTCAACAAAATCCAACATGGACTCCCAACACAAAACAATTTAAAAGAAGCAGTATTTTATTTTGTTCCTAAAAATATTTTAAGGTACAATGTATTACACTCATTTATGATCGCCCACTTCAATCAGGTTCTGAATGATCCTTCGCTATCATCAACCCAACCATCAATCTCTTATATTTGGTTATTCTACATTTTTTAAAAAAATATTCAGATTCTAAGAGGTTCCTTTTCAACGCCTTAATAGCCTGCCTTGGACAGTCTCAAGACATTCTAATTAAAGTCACGCAGTGTGGAGCCTATTCTCTCAAGTCGAAAAGATGAGCAATGGCTCTCTGGATACATGGGCTTAGCTATAACTTGGTGAAAGAACACTTGCCTAACAGGAACAAAGCTCTGGGCTCCAACACCATAAAACAATAAGGACTGGATGCACACATCAGTACTTTCAGAATAGGCTGCTGCTGGGTGTAGGGAGCCGCACACCATTCTAAGGGTACCCAGAATGCTCTTTGTTCACAGGAACTGAGCAAGGGAGCACCTATGGGCAGGCATCAAGGCTAGGACTAAGCTACAATATCCCTAACTAAGACTGATCCAAAAGACATTGGCCATTTTAGAATTTAACAAATACAAAACAACCCTCCGTACATATTACGCTTTACAAAAAGACCCTAAAATATTTAAGCATACTTAAAATGAAAGCGGCACCATAATGTGCTGACTCTTAGAGCCCAGCACTCAGTCTCCATGAGACAATCTCAGGAGGATGCCTTTGGGAAGCTGACACTCCCTATGCTCTAAAGAGACATGTGGGTCACTGCAGACGGCTCGGGATGGCACTGATAGCTAGGATTTCTGAGGTGAGGGACACTCACCACAACAGTCACAGCTTTCCGGTGACCCACGAAGTCCATGTTGGTCTTCCAGCCCTCTCGTTCAATGATCTGAGCAGTGGGGCCAGAATTATTCATGGCATGGGCAGATACCAGGTAATGGCCATCAGGTGACCAACTAAGCCGGAGCACATGCGTCGTTCCTCCACACTGTAAATAAAATCTAAACTTGAAAGGAGTTCAAGAAAACTCTCACATCAAGAATAAATGGAACTGTGATTTACAAATGTATGTTCACGGAGCACACCATACTTCTGCCTGACAGCTCCAGGTGGCACACCAGAAGAGCATTCTGGGAAATGAGTACAGAAACTGTGACGTCATCCACTCCCCACTTAACCACATGATTGAACGGAAAACACCAGAAGACAGAATCTGCAAAGTCCATTCCCTTACACCACCAGCTCTGCATGGGCCAAATCTATTTGCTTCTGTACAGGACCTGTAAGCCCCAGCAGAGAGTATCTACAGAGCATCCTCAAAAAAAAGCTACAATAAAAAACTTAAAAAAAAAAAAGTGCTACAGACACCCACCCACAAGCCAAACATGCGCGTGTAGCACAGTAGGTGTCATTAATGTGCTACCCACTCCCTTGAAGTCATTAGTCTCTACACTTTTAGCTGGTGGACACCTGTGAAGAAGAGGTTTATTTAGTCCTAATATACTATAAAGAGGCACAGCAGAAAGAAACTAGCCCTATATTGGCCTGAAGGTTGACACAGGTTTCCCTTCATAGGTCCCTCCTACAAAAAGAAAGAAAGAAAGGAAGAAAGAGCAGGGCAGTGGTGGCACACGCCTTTAATCCCAGTACTCGGGAGGCAGAGGCAGAGGCAGGTGGATTTCTGAGTTCAAGGCCAGCCTGGTCTACAGAGTGAGTTCCAGGACAGCCAGGGCTACACAGAGAAACCCTGTCTCGAAAAACCAAAAAAAAAAGGAAGAGAGAGAGAGGGAGGAAAGGAAGAAGGAAGGAAGGAAGGAAGGAGGAAGGAAAAAGAAAGGAAGGAGGAAGGAAGGAAGAAAGGAAGGAGGAAGGAAGGAAGGAAAGAAGGAAGGAAGAAAGGAAGGAAAGAAGGAAGGAAGGAAAGAAGGAAGAAAGGAGGAAGGAAAGAAGGAAGAAAGGAGGAAGGAAGGAAGGAAGAGGTCTAAAGCCAAACTCAAGATCAGCTTGAGTCAGCCTTCAAGACCACAGTTAAGATCTTATTTCATGGTCCCAGAGTAGCAGAGCAAGACCCAGTGCTACGGGAGCACCTCCTCACCCCTCTGTGCCGGAGGGCCTCAGGGCCTCCTACAGCCAGTGTACGAACCCAGTTCCCAGAAGCCCTATGTCTGGCAGTCAAGGCCTCTACACAGATGGCCACATCCCCTACACCAGACAACTGTGGGCAAAACAGGTAGGGGAAGTAAGGTAAAATCTGGCCTTAGTCCTAGACCTAGCCCAGCCGCTGGTGTTGGTTTGGGAGAGCTGAATACAGGATTTTAAGCTTCGCACTGCAACTGACCATGGCCAGCCAGTAAGCAAACACTTAACTATCTCTGAAAATATCCACTCCTGTGTCCCACACTTTTCAAAGCCTTCTTTGACATAACCCCCTAACCTAGGCTGTCTCTGTAGTGTGGACACTACCTTCACCATATGTATAATTCACATGAATGTCTATATTTCCCACTGGGCAATGAGTATCAAGGGGAGAGAGCACATTACAATCCATTTTTTAATCTGTCTATACCCAGTATTGCTTTACATAACAAAAGATACTTAACAGATGTCTAATCAATGTCAGTCAACTCAGATTCCATATGAAATCAGAATGCAAGTAGATAGTAAAATACTGCAGAAACTCCTGCAGTCCAATCTCCCTCCATGTTGTATAAACTGTATTCTTCCCAACAGAGAGGTCAGCTGGCCTACAGCGGGACTGTCAATAAACAAAGCAAAAGCACAACCAATAACCTAAGAGAGCCTCTTCTGCATGGCCATTCCACAAGGCAACTGGTGGAAACTCCCCAAGGTAAGAAAGCAGTCCACCCCAAGTCAGGCACATAATGCTACAGAGACAACTCATAGGTTTTCTCTAGCTTTAATATCTGTCACTAAATACTCTAACAAAACAGGAAATGGCACCAAGAATTAACCAACGGGATCAAGAAGCTTCTCCAAAGGAAACTATCAGCACAATAAAAGACAGCCTACAGAATAGGAATCTTTGCCACCTGTTATTCAAACAGGATAATAATATCCAGAGTATATAAGGAACTACAAATAGCTGCTGGAGGAAGGGAAGGAAATTTTCTTGAGGAGTATAGACACTGGTACCCAGGAGCCAGTAAATAACCCAACACCCATGTACATGCAAAAACCCAAATTAAACTCAGATCTATTTAAAAAAAAAAAAGAAAAAAGTCAGACAGTGGTAGAGCACACTTTAATCCCAGCACTCGGGAGGCAGAGGCTAGTGGATCTCTGAGTTCCAGGCTAGCCTGATCTACAGACTGAGTTCCAGAACATCCAGGGTTACAGAGAAAAACCCTGTCTTCAAAATTAAAAAACAAAAACAAAAAAAAAAAACAGCAAAAGAGGAAGAGAATGTTAGAAAGGTTTCCAGAGAAAGCAGGAGGAGATACGTGAATATGAATAAAATAAACATGTATATAGAGCTGTCAAAGAATAAATTTAAAAACTGTTTTTAAAAGGAAGTGAAAATTAAATAATACCCCCAAAAAAGTAAAACTGACAATAAATGGGCTAACAAAATGAAAGACCTCAAAAGAACACTTTTATAACCTTTTAAAAGCATCTGCTATCTTTAGCCACGTGGAAAATGTAACTTAAAACAACTTTGAGATTCTACCTCATCCCAGTCAGAACGTCAACCATCAGCGTCAGAGGCAGAAACACACGCTGGTAAGGATGTGGTAAGGATCCTTTATACCCTGCCACGGATGCCTACATGCCCATGTTTATTATAGCTGCATTACTGAATCTCCAGAAGTCCACGAACAAAAACATGGATAATAAAATATGGTATACTTACACAAAGAGAAACTTTATCCAGCCATACAGAAAAAAATTAAATTATGAAATTATCATGAAAATTGCGAGATCTAGAAATTATTATACTAACCAAGGTAATCTACACTCAGAAAATCCCACGTGTTCTCTCTTGGCTTAGGGTGTGTGGGTGTGTGTGTAGGTCATGAAACTAGACGGGGAGCACAAGATGGGAGAAGAACAGTTAAGGAAGTGCAGCACTCAACAAAGCCTAAGACATGGGAAGCGAAAGGAGGTTACCAACAGAAGAGAACAGAAGAGGGTACGAGAGAGGGAAGGGGACTCAGGGGTGAGGCGGAAGGAAGACCAACAACAAATCATGTTTCAAAAGGCTAATGAATCCTAAAAGACTGTATGCTAATTAAAAATACTAAGAATAAAAATATAATAAAATGTTTTTCATTTCAAAGCTGGACACTGAGCACATCATCAGAAGATTTTTATTACCTAACTCATTAAACTAAAGCTCAGGCTCCTAGACTGCACGAACCGCATGGCCTGCACCATAGCTCACTCCCTCTCTGTTCAAGAAGTATAGCGGGGCAGAGGCCAAGCTCTAGACTGTTTCCAGTTACCTCATCAAAAGGTTTGGTGATGCTAGTCTCTAGCTGCCAGTCCAGCGTCCTCCATACCTTCAGACTCCGATCATCAGCTTGAGAGGCAATGTATTTACCAACAGGGTCCCAAGTCAAACCTTTCACTAGGCCAGAATGACCTCTCAGAGTTGCAAGAATTT
This sequence comes from Rhynchomys soricoides, assembly GCA_019843965.1. Taxonomy (NCBI): domain Eukaryota; kingdom Metazoa; phylum Chordata; class Mammalia; order Rodentia; family Muridae; genus Rhynchomys; species Rhynchomys soricoides. Next base: position 19,218 of record JADRCH010009301.1, read on the forward strand.
CTGTGAAGGAAAAAATAAAGGTAAAATAGGAACAGGTATCTACAAGAAAAAGGAAATAACCACCACACAGGGTGTAAGTTGTGATGGCCGATTGAACGGACCTGAACAGTCTAACTTGACCAATCCCACCCCTAAACGCAAGCAGAAGAGCCCCATGTTTCACCTCCACCAAGGCAAAAGCAAACTGAAGAAACGGCTGCATCATGCAGGCCAGCATAAGCTAACACATGTGGGGGCCACACAAGACCCAGAGGAACAGTAACAAGGGTAGAAGCTGGAGTCACAGCTGCCAATTCTGACCCCAAATCCTATCTGCAGCAGGATCAGATAATTGTAACCTGGAAGGTCCCTCAGCAATTCTGATGTGAGCCTACTAGACAGCCCCCAGAGGCAGTAGGTCTATCTATCAGCTCAAGAAAGCCAACATTTAGGGTTTTAAAGTGAGTTATCTGGAAGTCAATGCTGAAGGCACAATGTGCCCAAGATATCTCATTCACATCTGTAGTCAATGTTATACGTTTCTAAAAGCGCCCTTCCTAAGGCCAAAACAAGTGTCCCATACCTGCCAGTAGCAGCTTCAGAAGGAATTATAATGACTTCAATCCACGCAATGGATGATGTGTTTTAGCTCATGAGAAAAATAGGTTCAAGAAACATGTAGGATGTGTAGATCCCTTTATGGACCAGGCTGGCTTCAAACCCAGAGATCCACCTGCCTCTGCCTCTTAATGCTGGGATTAAAGGCGTATGCCACCTCGCCCAGCTATGACAAATATTTTACTAGTTATTAACTGTAACACTATACTAAATTGCACAATCTCTCATAATTTTAAATTTGTAACAAGAAAAGTTACTCTCTTGCAAAACTGTGCTTTGTGGTACCCCACATCTGCTGGATGGTTTCAGAGATGGCCACTGACACTGAGCTGAGGCCAGAGCCCAAAGGCAGAAGGTATACACGGTGTATGTGGAGTATCAGCATCTCTCAGTGCCAACCGTCCACCGTCATGAAGCATGAGACACTCAGCTAGTGCTCAGCTAGTTTTCTTTAGCATAAATCTCTTTTAAAACCTTAAACAAATATAGTTGATAGGGAACAGCAAAACTGGGTTGCTGATGAGACACTCAAATCTTTAACCACTTAACTTTAAAACCTTAAACAAATATAGTTGATAGGGAATAGCAAAACTGGGTTGCTGACGAGACACTCAAATCTTTAACCACTTAACTTTCTGTGACCAAGATTGAGAAGGCGGACAACCCATCCCCTTTCCCACCCTGATCCACATTGACTAGCAGTACTGTTGGCAACAGGCCTTTGCGATTGCTACACAGTAGGGGAAACCCCAGACCTGGGAACTTCACGGCATTCCAAATGACGACAGTGTTATCCACGCTGCATGAGGCCAGCCAGGCGTCGTGGGGAGACCATGCTACATCCATCACATCTGGAAGAAGACAGGGTGTGATGATAAGACCTCTTACCTGGTGTGTAGTTGAGTGACGGTGGGCACGAAGCAGCAGCCTTTTTTGTAGGCCGGGTCAACTGACCCTGCAGCTTTTACTCAGGAGTGCAACTAGTCTACAACCCTAAGAACTACTTTTATTTTGTCATTTTCCAGTGAGCACTAAATTTCAAGCACTAAGTTGGCCACAGTGCCCCCTGCTGTTTATAGACAAAGCAACTGAGGACACAGCCTATGAGGAGACCTTCTAGGTCATGTGGCTTCAGGCTCACATATTAGACCCACAACCTGGGGTTTCCTGCTTCTGTGGCCTGCCACCTTGTTCTTCAGTCCTGCTGGGCCCTGTCCAGAACCTTCTCACCACTAGATGAGACAGTGGAAAAGCATGCAGCAGAATACACAGGCAAACCAAGAGCGTGACTGTCTAAGTGTCACAGAGGCCTGTCCCCACTACAGTCTTCCAGGGACACCCCTTCCCTGCTGAACCCCCACAAAAGCAAGCACCATTTGTTCCTTACTTTACTTTCTCTCCTCTCCTTTCTTCCTTTCTGGTTTTTTGAGATAAGGTATCACATAGCTCAGGCTGGCCTAGATATACAGCCAAAGATGAATGACCTGATCATCCCTGATCACTCTACCTCCACCTCCCATGTGCTAGGCGTATGAGTATGAGCTGCCATGACCAGCTTCCTAACCCTCATCTGTTTGTGACTATGTCTTATTACCTTCCTAACCCTCATCTGTTTGTGACTATGTCTTATTACCTGTAACAGTATTTTTTAAAATTCCTACCTTCCCATGAATATCGTGAGGATGAAGTGTGAGGAGCTACAGTAGAACACTACCGGGTATGTCAAGACACTAACATCCATCAGCTGTGTTAGTGACAATAACCGTTCTTGCCCTGGTGTAAGAAATGTGATTTCACAAATTTTTCTAACACCAATACCTGGTACAGTTAATTGTTACCTAATCTTTTCCCCACAGGAACCTTTTTTAAGATAGAAGAAAGATATCCAAAGTTAAATTGCAACTTTTCCTAGATATTTTTAGTGACAGCCTGCTGGATCTTCCTTCCCTTCACTGCACTGTGCTTGACAGCACGTAACTCATATATAGCAGCATGCTTCATTTCATACTCTGTCTAGGATATCTCCACAGCTTCCTTTGTCTTACTCTATACTCTACATGGAAACCATTCACTATTATAAATAGACCTAAATTAATTCTGAACACTAAGTACCAGAGTTCTATTGTTTTGTTGAGATGGGGTCTTGCTTTGTAGCCCACACTGGTCTTGAACTCAATATGCTGCTATGATAACAGATGTTTGCTACTGCCCGTGGCTCTGTAGACTACTTTTCAAAGACCTCTATGAGCTGGGCATAGTGGGTACAGCAAGACTGGGCTACCTATCAAGACCCTATCTCAAGGGAAAAAGACTTACTTCTGTGCCTTTACATTTCCACATACATTTACTTATTACTCCCTTATTAGCAATGAGGATTGTGACCATTTCTTGTTTATTAGGCACAATTTTCAATATAAGCCTTAATTGGATTACTAGTAAAAGGAAATCTAAAGTAGTCTTTTTAGATTTGGATTTAGATTAATTTGCTCATGTTTTATGACTGTCTACTGTGACATCATTCTGAGCAGTGGATATTAACATAACTAAACTCAGTGTCTACTTGATGAAGAAAACAAGAGCTTACAGTTCTGTAGAAGTAGGTACATAAGCTCCAAAATCTATAATACCAAGTCTACAGCAGAAAAGATGTAGTCAGGAGTCAGGCATGGTAGTGTATCCCCTTAATCCAGCACTCAGGAGGCAGAAGTGGGCAGATCTCTGTGAGTTCAAGGAGAACCTGGTCTAGAAACTGATGTGGTCAAATATAACCCAGAAAATAGGCATGATTTTCTTTCCAGACTCGTGTTGCATATATTATCCATCACCACCAACTAATCAGTTCCCATACTGTAGAAGCTTAATAAAGTAGACTGTTACTACCCATCATAATTTCTTCTCAGCTAGACCCAACATCTGCTAACCTTGAAAGTGTCTAGAAAATGGCTAGAGAGCTGATATTCACTTCTATGTTCTATCTTAATTATCTAGCATTTATCTCCTCTTTATTTGGGTGTGTGTTGTATTTATTGAGGCTTTGGCTTAATGGTTACTATGGGCCATGTGAAGAGACTCCATTGATGAGTCCACATAGTACAAAGTCCTTCAGTACAGTGCAGCCTTCTTTAGTGCTGTTTTACCCAAAGCTGACAATGTGTCAGACACCACAAATACAGTGAATATTCACAATCACAGTGCTTATCCACTGGATGGTCTAACATCTATGCCTAGCTTCTCAGGGACCATACCTGTAACAAGCTGCTCTAAACTCCAGACGTGGGGCTTTGTCTTTAAACTGTTCCAGCACTCCGTCCCCTCTGGCTAAGATCGCATACTTGAGCTGCCACCCCTAACCCTACTCTTTCCAACATAATTTCTGGTTGTCATTATCCCCACCATCATTCTAGCAACCCCAGGAGGACAATCCCTCCAAAACAGGGGGCTCTAGGTTGCTTCAACTCCTCGGTCCCCTTGGTTTCTGCCATAGTCATACCTACAGCCATGCTGAGAAACCCTCCAAAGCAGATTACTGAAATACCCCTGATCTTGATCCCAGTCTTCCAATTCCAATCAGCAATCCAGGTCATTCTTACCACATAAGAGTAGTGCAGGTTGCCTCCCAATGAGAATACATTCCTACTAGTTTCCCCTGCCTTCCCCTGTCTTCACAGGTACCACCAAGTCAGCCTGATTCAATCCAGCTCTATCCTCTCTCTTTCTTGAGATCCTTCAATATCACCAACAAGACTTAAAACTGCCAAGACCACCAGTGGCCTCCAAGTTGTTAGGTCCAAATCAATCCTCACTTAATCTAAATAAACAGTCTGCCTAATTGTTCCTGTACACACACACACACACACACACACACACACACACACACACACACACTTTTTTCTTGGAGAGATTTTAAATTCTTTACCAGTAAACTTTAAGGTCTGTTTACTTTCAGCAAAGTGGCAGGGTAGAAAAATAAACATCCACATCAGTAGTCTTCTTATATAACAATAACAAACATGTAAATTAGAAAAACAATCTCATTCACACTTGCCACAAACATGCAAACAATAAAACCCTGATAACAAACCTAAGGATGGGAAGACCTATACAATAAAAACTGTAGGACACCGAAAGAAAAACTTGAAGATACTAGAGAATAGAGTTCTTGTGCTTGTGCAAGAAAGGGTTTCTCCGTGTAGACCTGGCTGTCCTGAAACTCACTCTGAAGACCAGGCTGGCCTCAAACTCAAGAGACCTGTCTGCCTCTGTCTCCCAAGGATTAGGATTAAAGGTGTGCACTACCATGCTCAGCTACCAATTTCATTCTTTGCAGAAACAGAATGACTATAAAATTCATATAAAAGTACAAAAGTCTGGAGACCACCACTACTTGTTATAAGTGAATTGAATAAGCATTCTACTAAAAGGCATTTGGATGGCCTACATTATTAAAGCATCCATGACTCCCATTATCCTGAAGAGTCATTTGAAATGTCCAAACTGATTCCTCCTGAATTTAGACTTTTATGTTGCCACTGGGAAGATATTTTATATATGTTACCTCTTCATCTGATTTAGAAAAATACATAAAAATGTGAGTTTAGGTATTACCACTGTAACTCAGAAGTGAGTGTGAAACTTCCAGAAAAGGTCTTCCAGCCACCACACAGCAGACCTGGGTTTAGTAAAGCACACCTTATAATTCTGGGGGTTTAATATATTGATTGGTTGGTCAGTTAGTTGACTAGTTGACTGACTGACTAACTGTTTGATTGACTGGTTGGTTGGTTGATTGACTGTAGGTACATGTGTGTGCCTAAGTGTATCTAGGTATACCACATGCATAAAGAAGCCTGCAGAGGTCAGAAGAGGGCATCATATCCCTTGAAGCTGGAGTTACAGACAGCTATGAGCCACTATGTAAGTGTTGGAAACTGAACCAGTGCCCCCTGGAAGAGCAGTAAACACTTTCAATCACTGAACCATCTCTCCAGCCCTGCAATACAGGCTTTTTGATTAGTTGGTTTTGTATTTTTTTAAGCTTTATTCTGGAAGTAGTGTATCCTTAATGATAAAGGAAAATGCATAATGAATGACTATTATGATGACTCAAAGTGAATGTAACATCTTAGGCAGTCAGACGACAGAGAATGGCTAGAGAAGAAAGAAGGAAGATCAACCAGCATTTGAAACAACATAGGGTTAGCTAGTGTTTGTGTGTACATTTGGGGATCTCAGTGTGTTGCCCTCCTTTACTAAGAAAGGTTCACAGATGCGCGCACACACACACACACACACACACACACAGCCCCTCCTCTTACCCAAT
>JADRCH010009321.1:0-10331 GCA_019843965.1 Rhynchomys soricoides
ACACACACACACACACACACACACACACACACAAACACACATACACAAATTGGTGGAACCAATGACAAAGCAAATTATACTGGAAAGGAACAAGCAAATTCTGTTTAACAGCCAATTTCTGAGGAAAATTATTCATTCTTCTCTCATACATTACATCCTGACCACAGTTTCCCCTCTCCCTACTCCACCTAGCTGCTCCCCCCTAACTCTCCCCCAGACCCAATCTTCACAAAGGCTTCCTTGACAACACAGGAAGTTTTAAGATACCTTTCTATTTTTTTTTTTTAAGTCTAACGACACATTTGTTTATTATCTCTTTTGGCACATCTATTTTGTGGGTATACTAAGGGCTGGATATGAAGACAATCTAAAAAATTAGTAAATGAGTCGAGATGGAACTGCTTAAGTTTGGGAATCATTACTGTTTTCCTCAGAATAAAGCTTTAAAAAGGTGGTAAATTTTCAATTATTCGTTTTTTTGTTTTGTTTTGTTTTTGTTTTTTGAGACAGGGTTTCTCTGTGTTGCCCTGGCTGTCCTGGAACTCACTTTGTAGACCAGGCTAGCCTTGAACTCAGAAATCCACCTGCCTCTGCCTCCCAAGTGCTGGGATTAAAGGCGTGTGCCACCACTGCCTAGCTCGTTTTGTTTTTATAAGATTGAATTCTCCTGTATGGAGAAGCTAGATTAAATTGAAAATTTTGCCTAATGTTTTAAGTAAACTGATTTGTATTCTTACTATAGAGAAGCTGGAATCTACAGAGGCATCCAATAAGAGCCTGTAGCAATGTATCTCTTAGCAATGTATCTCTAGGAGCTGGGGAAACTTGTTACACTGTGGACATACTCCTTAGAACAGCATCGTGACTAAGACAACTGCATTTTGCTGAGTGATGGTTTGCTTGCTCTACTATTCCCTCAGATTATTTTCACAAAGACAAAGGAATCACGAGGGAGTCCTAAAGCTAGGGATGGGAACACTTGTCTGTGATTGGGATACTCATGAACTGAGGCAGGAGGACAACAAACTTGAGATTAGCTTGTGTTAAACAGCAACTCTGTCTAAAAAAACAAAACAATGAAATCACCATTTCATTGGCAATTAATTTGACTCCCACAATGCCTAGAAGCTAGGTTAGGGGGCTATACGAGACCTGAGTATGTCTTGCTAAGGTAAGCTAATGGGAGTTAAGAATAATGCCCACACGAAAGACCTCTTAGTCCTACCATCTGATGCTCAGCAGCATGAACCTTACAACTGAAACTAGAGCAAGAGGACCCAATGACAAGCTGCTTAGAGAGGGGATGATGCTTTCTTCTACTATGATGGAATAAATGATGGCCTGCAGGAAACCCAAAGCATAAATACTTCTAGACATAAGTCTGCACTGTAGGCAGGCCTAATAACTATTTAAAGAAAATCAAAAAAATCTCAAACAATTTGGTAGACATGAAACACTATAAAAGTTAACTTATGAGGAAGTATTTTCTGAATGTTTTAATCTAAAACACTGACATTGTAACAAGTTCGGGCATGTGTAACACTTTAAAAATATAACTTCTAGTTGAAAATGGATGGAAGCAAAGTATACTAAATAAAAGAGGTTTCATCAATTAAACTATCTGTTCATTAAAAATGTTTCCGGCATGGAAACACAGACTCCCATACTTGGCAGAGCAGAGTGAGTGCATTACGGAATCAGCCTCCGGTTTTGTTAAATTCACAACGCTATTCAATGATTACTCACAATATCAAATAAGGAACTGTCTGGAGGAGAGAGGCACAGACACAGTAATCGAATTCTCCTACAGGATGAGCAGATGATATGTGAGCCAAAGATGATCCATTTTGTTTTAAAATTAATTACAAAAATCTGTAATTTTAAAAAAGCAAAATATGTATCCTTGTGGCAATCTCCTTAGGCAATGACAAAATAAATGAGATAAATTTGTGACATATTGGGTCACAAGAACTGTAACAGAACAAGAAAACATGACTCTTTTGAAAAATATAACTGAGATGAGTCAGAAAAAAAATTTGCACTCCTCCTGGATGCAGATGTCCAGGCACCCGTGTCTCACTGAACTGGCAGAACTTTTAGAACTGGAGGATGGACAAGCAAGTCCACAATCTAACACCCAGAGCTGTCTATCCCTGATACACTTCTCAATTTGGTAACTTCAGACTCAGTGCATTCTTTCTATTTCAAAATAATTTCAATACTTAAGGAAGGAAATGTTGAGTTCAGTAAGATGCTAAGTTAACAAAAATCACTTGGGGGCTGGATATGGTGGTGCATAGCTAATCCTAGTACTCAAGGATCTCTGTGTGTTTGAGGCCAGCCTGGAGTACACAGTGAGTTCCAGGACAGCCAGGGCTACACAGTGAGATCTTCTATCAAATATATATATATACACATAAATACATATAACTGCACCTATGAACATATAAACAAAAATAACTGAAGTATCCCTAGATACTGATAAAATGAAATATAAGAGCAAAGCTAACTTAACATTAAATTACTTAAAATGAATCATGCCCCATGTAAATTACATGTTTCAAAGTAAGTACATATTATTTGCAACATTTAAAAAAAATCTCAAATAAAATTCATCAAATATATCACTGTAGCCTCTTATTTTTGGCACTAGTAAATATCAGAATACTTTTGATTTAAAATAATAGAATAATAATGATAATAATAATAGACTTAGAAGATAAATTCAGTACAATTTTCATTATTCCAATACTTGCCAAAGCAAAAGCTTCCTTTTCTGCACTGTTTACCTAGATGTGCTTTCAACTTTGAGGGTGCACCTTAGTAGGATGCTTTTTTCCTTTAAATCATTGCTTCATATAGGCTGAATGGCAAGCATCTCTTACAGCTGTCAGAGGATTAAAATAGCAGGTGGGTACAAGTGATGGGACACAGATCTCTGTTTTCAGGCCAATAAAGACCTAACCATAAGCCAGGCATAGTGGCGCACACCTTTTAATTCTTGCACTAGGGAGGCAGAAGAAGGTGGATCTCTTTGAGTTCCAGGCCAGCTTGGTCTACATAGTGAGTTCTAAGACAGCTAGAGCTACACAATGAGACCCTGTCTCAAAAACAAAGAAAACAAAACAAAAACAAAAACAAACAAAACAATCCCTCAAAAACCAAAAACCTAATTATTTCAGTCAGTTGTATTTATTATAATTTTTAAAACAGCCCAAACTATGTTTGCCATGTCAAATTTGATTTCTCAAATTAACTAAATTTGCTGTTTTATTAAATATTAAATATTAAATAAACCAGCTTATATGTCCACAATTCTTTTATGTGAAGCATGAAAAGTAAATAACTTTTGCAAATGGAAATAAATATACTCACACAATGGTGAGAGCATTTTATTAATATTTAATTGTGCATGTGTGTGTGTGCGTGAGTTCCAGGGATCAATCTCAGGTCCTAAGGCTTAGTGGCAAGCACCCTTACACACTGAGCCATATCACTGGTACCTGTTTTTATTTTTAACTGGTAATTTATACAAAGGATTCCTTGTGTATAAGGAAGAATATGTTCTCTTGTTTCACATCTTTTATAATTAAAGCCTAGAAATAAGTCTGTGGGGGAATATTATACCTTATAAAAAGAAATGTTTCTATTTGCCAGAATTGGTCAGTGAAGTTCTAGTACCTTAAATATCAGAACCTACTGAGCTATGAAAAGCAAGAAAAAGGGACACAAGGATTGAAATTACCCTAGAAAGAAGTGCTTTTCAGGTATGCACGTCTCTAGTATTAGTTGCAGAAACTAGTAGACATTAAAGGGAACACTAAGCTTCAAGAAAGGCATTTCCTCTTGTCTTCTGTACAAATGGAACACAGAAATACTTCCCAGGATAACGAGAAGTTTACACAGTTCTCTATGAAGAATGATGATCAGTGAAGGAAAGATAGTGAACAGGTGACTGAAACGGCAGAAAGATCTCCTCATAGAGTTCAGACACACAGATTGTGCTAGACTCTGGGTACCTAAATCTTGCTGTGGAATTTAAGAACACCAACAACTGGAAACTGAGGGATACCCAACACCTCCACCATGTGATTAGATTATACTTTTCAAGTAAAAATAATATGCACGCTAGGAGGTCTCACAGACATTCTAGAATGCATGATCTAGGACGGCTGGCCACCACTGTGAGGATCCAGACAAGGATGGAAGAAGGAAACGCACACTGGGCAAGGGACAGCAGCGAGTGGAACTTAAAATCATTTGTATTTAGCTACACTGAATTGGCTGTTTCCCGTTCCTCTTCTCTGCGACTCCAGGTCACATCACTGTTCATTAGAACACACTCAAAAACTACAATTTCTTCCCACTGCTTCTCGGCAATAAAATAAACTTTTCAGTATGAGGCTTTCCAAATTCTGTATTGTGGACTTCTTATGAAAGAATTAAATTATATACCCTAATCCTCAAACTATTATATGCTTTAGAAATAATTTATCCATTTATACTATTTAACTAAGAATTGCAAATCAATAAATAATATTTTAGCAGCCAAATGAATATATAGTATATATAATTAGTTAACGTTCTGTAATTTAAGGCTGACTACAGCTATGGATTTTTCTCTTAACGAGGGCTTGTAAGAAGCTCTCTTGTGAGTGTAATGAAATTGCTGCTATTTCTCAAAGGGTTGTGCTTCCTTTGCCTTGCTTGGGACATTAGGGAAATTCTATTTGGTCCAAACAGTATACACTGTAGTAACTGCGTAATGAAGACATAAGACTCCCTTGGTCTAATCAGATTCTCTTCAGGGCAGACACAGTTGTGCTTAGCAGTCTAGACTAAATAACAGGACATTTATTTAAAAAGTGTATTTTTACCTATACTTATTGTGATGGGCTGGCAATGGATTTCCCAATTGACAACTCAAATGTTTCTAGATGAATGAGATTAACCCCATCTTAATGATAAACAGTAAATATGTCTAGTGTCTAACAGAAATGTTCCAAAGAGAGGAGAGAGCTGATAAACTACTGATAGTTTATCAAAAATGAAGTATACATCTTTAAAAATTCATTAAAAAAAAGAAATGCATTATAGGAAGTTGAATTATTAACCAGTAGAGAAAGCCAAAATTGAATCTGAAATTAGCAAAGTACCTGTCACGAAAGCAGGAGAAACAGTTTTATCTCCAGAACCCACTGGGAAAGCCAGGCATAGCACCCCAAAATGCTAGTGCTTAGAAGGAGAGACAGGAAAATCCCCAGCCAGCCAGTACAGTTGACTAGGTGAGTAGCGGTCTAATGAGAGCCTGTCTCAAAAACTAAGGTGGACTGTGGTTAAATGTCTTATTTACAGTAAACTAGTTCCCAAAGAAGTCCTTCTGAAACTACTTTCTCCCATCTATAATTTTTACATTCCTGTCTTACTAAATAAATAGTAAGTGTTCGTGGATAATTTTTGTGGTCATGCATTTTGGGGACAAAGGGGAAAGAAATCTGTCATTACAACAGAATGTTTGTTCCCAATCACAGATCCAATGTGCCTTAGTATTATTTTTATTTACATTTCTAACAGTTGGTAGATTAGCCAATTTTAGTTAATGTGTTTAGAGATTTAGTTTGTTTTTTTTTGTAAATAGCTTATTGCTCATTTGAACAAATAAATAATAAATAGGTAGAACCCTCCCCAAAAGTGGAGAAGTTACTGTGATGACCTCTGACCTCCATGTACACTTAATACACATCCAAAGTTCTGTCAAAATTGAAATAAAGGGCCAGCTAGATGTCTCTGAATAAAAGCATTTGCTACCAAGCCTGATAACCTAAGTTCAATTCCACAGAGTACAAGGAGGGACCTGGCTCCTGAAAGTTGTACTCTGCACCTGCACATATAAGTAATTATGCAAATAAATATAACTTTAAAAAAATTAAAACAAATGAAGATAATGTATCAAATTAAAAAAAATATTATCTAGCCGGGAGGTGGTGGCGCACGCCTTTAATCCCAGGATTAGGGAGGCAAAGGCAGGTAGATCTCTGAGTTTGAGGCCAGCCTGGTCTAGAGAGTGAGTTCCAGGACAGCCAGGACTACACAGAGCAACCCTGTCTTGAAAACCAAAACAACAACAACTATCTAGAAGTGCAAGATTAAATGATACACCAGTATCATTTTTTTACTTATAAAAAAATTACACACACATACACACACCCTTACAATCACAGAGGTAAAAAGGCCAACGAGATGTTAAGACAGTTGTCACCTTTGGAGAAATCATCATTTTCATACGGTCATATCTCAATTCTAACTTACAAACACACAGTCTCTATCTGCTGCAAACAGAAACTTCTTGGATGAGGAGAGCTACACTTACCTATGACTATAAGGGTAAGCATTTAGAATGTAATGAGAATTATACTGGCTTAGAAATGAGGCAGCAGTAGGTTCTCCCCTAGGTGATATGGCCCCACCAGCCATGGGCATTTGGTTAGGCTTATAGTACCAGGCATGAACTCCTTCCTCCTGAGCAGACCTTAAGTCCAATTAGATAGCTCTTGGCTATTCCCAATATATAAGTGCTACTACTGTACCTTTGGAGCTATCTTGGCACGCCAAGACTATTGAAAGTTTTCTTCCCTTGGTAGCTTGCACAGAGTTTTATGGTATTAAGAATGCTAGTTCTCTGGGAGGAGGCATTTGGATTAGATCCAGCTCTATTCTCTCAAGTCCTGACTGAAGTGTGCGGTGTCTTCAGCAATGAGAAATGACTGTCAAATTCTGGGGCAGAAGTGAAGAGCAGCAGCAATACCCTACATTATTTTGGGAGACTCTTAAACCCCTCCCCTCCTCAAAAATTGGAAAGGGGTTTCTTCATGTCCAGTACTAGGGCTTTCATTAGACAGTCTATGGCTCTTGGAATCTCTTTGAGAGTTAAATAAATTAGAAAGGGGTAGAATTTTGTTAGGACAAAAGGCACATTTACTTTCTATCTTTTACATGTCAGTATTCACAAGACCCACAGAGGAACATCAAGCCTGTGAATATAAACCTGTAAGGCAATGTGGTTGGTGGAAACTGCAAGCCACATAGTCTATTTTACAACAAGAACTATGGCTCAATTACCGAAGACATCTAACCTAGCCTAGAACTCAATTCTCCTACCTGGGCCTTCCTGAATGGGGACCACAGCGCCCTGCCACCACACCTACTTGAGATGTCCAACTCACTAGATAAGCATTGGCTTCAGTTCCTCCTGTGTTTATGTGACTCGCGGAAGGCCTCTGACAAAACTCTGATTTTTGTGTTCTAATACATTCTCTTTAAACTTCACTGTGCACTAAAATCAGACTTGGCTAGCAGCAATGGTACATTCTTTCTCAAAGGAGTTAAGCACGTATCAGTCATGTTTGTTAAAGCATACGCACTGCACTTTGTCCTCGATGTAAACAAGTTTTTGTGAAATGACTGCAGCTAATAGTTTGGAGCCTAAGTCTACAGTTCCCAAGAAGTATGTAGCAGGAGACTGGTCAGAAAAGAACTAGTCACCCATTGGCAATGAGTTCTGAATCCTCTGAGTCAAGCAGTGTTCGCCAGGCCCAGAATTTCAGTGTTATACTGAAATGCCCTAACTGCTCTGCTGGTCTGTACCTTTGAAAGGTATGACATATCTTCTAAATTCCTTTGGGTGCTGTCTTAGTCAGGGTTTCAATTCCTGCACAAACATCATGACCAAGAAACAAGTTGGGGAGGAAAGGGTTTATTGAGCTTACACTTCCATGCTGCTGTTCATCACAAAGAAAGTCAGGATTGGAACTCAAGCAGGTCAGGAAGCAGGAGCTGATGCAGAGGCCATGGAAGGATGTTTCTTACTGGTTTGCTTCCCCTGGCTTGCTCAGCTTGCTCTTTTATAGAACCCAAGACTACCAGTCCACAGATGGTACCAACCACAAGGGGCCCTCCCCCCTTGATCACTAATTGAGAAAATGCCTTACCGCTGGATCTCATGGAGGCATTTTCTCAACTGAAACTCCTTTCTCTGTGATAACTCCAGCTTGTGTCAAGTTGACACAAAACCAGCCAGTACAGGTGCCATGGGCATAATTATTCCACGGTCTCAACGATGCAGTGAAAAGGATCAGTACGTTTTAGGAAATGCACTGAAATGTGGTTGTTGCTAGCGCTCAGCTCGGTGTGTAGGCCGTCCATAAGAACCAGGCTGGGCTTCACTTTGTAACCCCTGTGGTCCCAGCTGGATTCTCCTTAGGACCATATTTTATTCTGATTACGACTACATCAATGCCTGTGAGGGTAGAGTGGTTCCAGCCACTCCTCTGCTCAAGTCAGCCAAGAAAACATTCTGTTGGAGAAGGTAATATGCTGAAGAGGCTTGGAAGCCAAGGAAAAACGGAGACACATTGCAAGACAATATATAAACCGGCGGACTTAGCCTCTCAGGGAAACCGCCTTCACTCTCATCAAGTTGTGTATTATCTGGCAGTAGAAATCGAAAACCTATTTATAGAGTAGTCACACTAAATCTTTTATTGCTAAAACAGAAGTGGTAAGGGTCAAAGAATGTGAAATCCTAGGAAACCCACATTTTTCCCCCCAAAGGCCATTTAATATGCTTTGGATACAGATTATTTTCTTGTCAATGGATCTTTTGTCTTTCTTAAAACTACATCTGCACAACAACCAGGTCACCTTGAGTTTCAAGTACAACACGGGCAATAAATTTAATTTAACATCTCATTATCCATAATTACCATAAACAGGAGGCAGGTGTGACCCTTATTGTCATGCTTGGAAGGACTGAGGACAGAAAGGGTTAGTCGCCTTGCTCAAGGCTACAGGGTTTGAGCAGTCTACAAGCTCAGTGGGAGACACGAGTATGAACTGGCTATTAAAATATTATTGCAATCATATGCTTCTTTAGGAATGAGTTCCTCTATATCAAGAGAGGTCTAGGCTCTATTCCTTCAACAGAACACTGCCCACCCCATCTCTAGGAAGAGATTCCAGCTCTGGATCATGTATTAAGAGTTCAGACTTGAACAGAGAACATCCACTGAGGGATACTTGGAGAAGCAAGTGCAGTCCCACGAACTTCCAGGATGAGCAAAAGGCAAAGCAAGGACTTAAAGGCTGAGCAGAAATAAGCAAAGCACTAGTGGTAACAAAGCCAAGAGGTGATTTCTTAATACTTGCAAATTAAAGGCAAGAGGGTCTTAGCAATTTCTTCTTTCAAAATGTAATTAGGGTTACACCCCTCCCATGGGATTTTATCTAATACAGTAGGTTGCATACCATGAAAGTACAGTAGACATCCAGCGGCATAATCACTTGTCTGTCTCATTGTGAAAAAGACAGATTTGGGGACCATAGTTAAAGGACAATACAAGGAATGTCCCTGTATTAGTTTGCTTCCGGTTGCTGCAAGGCTGCATGGTGCAAGGTATAGAATAGTGACGGAACGGGTCTACAGCCTCGGGATTTGTTACTTCGTCTTCATATTTCTCCCTAAGGTAAGGTATCACTGCATACACCTGGTTGGCCTGGAAGTCACTATGTAAACCAGACTAGCCTTGAATGCACAGAGCTGCCTGCCTCTGCCTCACCACGGTCAGGACTAAAGGCGGTGCTACCACTTCTTTACTATTAAATTTGTATTTTATGTGTGTGTGCATGCATGCATTAGCAGAGATCCCACCTTGGTGAGCAGAGTCAAAGCACAGCAGTACCATTAAGTCTAAGATTCTGTAATTAAAAGTGGAGTTCAGCAAAGGAGCTGAAATCAGGGCTCAGATGCATGCCGCTCAGTTCCCTGTTCTTTCTTAACAAATAGACTCTCAGAATACAGGAATGCCAGGTCTCTATCCAACCTACCTTACAGAACGAATGGGTAGGGTTCTCCTTCTAGCAAAGTTGATGCTAAAGGTCTTGCAATCTGTCTGAGTGAAATGTTCTGCTTCACCCTCCGTTCTTCTCTATCTTCCCTGAGAGGACCTTAGCTGCTCCATGGCTGAGTAACAGGGTAAGCAGTGCTCAATGTAGGGCTTCTTTCCTTTCATCTCTCTCCCATGGAATTCCATTGAAAAAGTAGCTTAAAAGCCATTGCTTCAAATATGCAAAGGGAATTATGATACACCGGCTAGCTTTACATATTCCCATGCATTCTTGCCTTAGGTAACAGCTCTTCCCCTCCAGGAAATGGGACTGGAAAACAAATATAACCTCCTCTATGAGAGCTTCTTCACCCACCAGGCTGAAGTGATTGCTCTTTCACAGATCTCTGTTTGAGCAGAGTGTGTGTGTGTGTGTGTGTGTGTGTGTGT
>JADRCH010009321.1:10731-23313 GCA_019843965.1 Rhynchomys soricoides
AGAGAGAGAGATAGAGAGATAGATATATATATAGATAGATATGGCTATATCATATACTGCTAGCTCCCCAAGACTAGGAGTGGAAGTCTTATCTTTTAACATTACAGTATTTGGGATGTAGCAGGCCTTCCATAAAGTTTGAGTAAATGAAAGCCAATCTATAATTTCTGAATTCCACAATTCTCCAAGACTTAGAGAATTCTGCAATAGTAACCTTGGTAATACTGCCCCTGCATTTGAGCAACACTTTACCTGTAATCTAGGAGCTCTACTGGATGCTTCCATCTGTGAATAGTACAAAGCCTTGACTATACTGTCTTCTTGTACATACTGTACTATTGACCACAACTGCTAACTGGACACAGTCTAGAGTCACCCGAGAAAGACTTTTTGACAGATCTGTCAGCTCAGAGGCATGTGTGTGGGGACTGTCTTCATTGTTAACTGATGCAGGAGGGCCCAGCCCATTCAGCGGCAACAGCATCTCAAGGCAGGTGGTCCTGGGCTGAATATGAATCTAGCCAAGCATGAGACAATTGTTTTCCTAGCTGCTGCATTGTATTTACAAACTGTAAAATGTCAAGACAGCAAGTCTTCTACCTAGATGATTTTCTTGGTATTTCAAATACCCATAGTGTTCTGAGTTCACATATGTGTCTATGGAAAATATACACCATAGATCTAAAGCATGTAGTGAAGACCAGCCTGGGCTATATACTAAGAATTTGTCTCAGTAAATGAACAAAAAAGGATCAAGTCATCCTTGGCTACACAGTGAGTTTGAGGCCAGCCTGGGCTACTTCAGCTCCTGCCTCAAATGATGATATTGGTGATGGTGGTGGTGGTGGTGGTGATGACGATGACGATGATAGAAAGGGCAGTGCTCCACAGGCATTAGCTGTCACTACATGAAAACATTTGACAACTTTAAATTCCTGTCCCTCTGCATTGGTAGAATTTTATTTTAAACTAGTTTTATAGCTTTAGGCCGTTTTCGATTTAAGATTTCCTTTTTGGTTTTGTTTGTTTTAAAACGTATTTCTCTGGCCAAGATGTCAGCAGGCCAGCTTTCAGACTCGGAGCACATTTCTGTGCTTTCTGCAGCCAGAAGGACTGCAGCAAGCCCAGCCAACCACTGCTGGTTAGAGCAAGGCTTCGCTCTAGAAGCAACAAGGTGTTCCCGGATGTATAACTGCTGTGAAGCACTCAATGCCTGGTTTCCTATACCTTTGCCCGTGCACATTACAGGATTTCTACACCAACATGAGTTTTATAAAGAAGTCTCCTAGACACACAGCTCAAAGTTTCACCATTAGTGGCGACAACAGTGGCATAACAAAGCCAATTGCTTGACAGAGTAGAAGGAAGGGCACTCGGCTGGTGATGGATCTTCTTTTGTTTTCTGGTTTTTTGAGACAGGGTTTCTCGGTATAGCCCTGGCCATCCATGAGTGATGCATTTTCTTTACCACCTTTCTTTTTTACTGTCTTTGGTGCTAGAGAGCAAACCTGGGGTCATGCATGTGCTAGGTGGGTGCACTAACACTGAGCTACATGGCCGGCCCTTCTCCTCATTATCTGTATCCAAGCTTGCCAACACGAACTCCGAAATCCTTTTTACGGCACTTACTTGTACCTCCTGCTTACTGATGATAGGTATTTGACGTGTTGATATACACAGTATCAGATGCAAACTGCTTAAACAGTAAGATGGTAATTTATTTTACACATCATATGGAGATCTTTGGTGAGATATCCCTTTACTTTCGAGTAAGGAAGGAACGAAGAAGAAAAAAAAAAAAACCGCTACTGTGAGCTACTTATTGCATTGCATTGCCGGCTGTTTGGTTTTTCTGCCCCAGAAGTAAGGTGGGAGCTACAAGGAGCTTGTAAATATCAGAGGAACATTTTTTAGCAACTGCCTTTCATCCAACAGGAGGCAATGGAATCTAACCACCATTTCTTTGTCTGTCTTACAGAAAGAGCCTTAAAGGAAAACAGGAAGAAAACCCACTGTGTTTGTTTCCTCTTTCTGACCTTGTCAGTGGGTATTTCCTATACTACCTGGCCCTCACGTGATAGCAACATCACATCTACATCAAGAGATGGCCCCAAACACATGGATCTCTAAAGTTTCACATCTCCTAGTGAGCTGAGAATAAACAGATCAGGAAATAATGACTAAACTTGATATTCTTATTGGATACTGTAGGTAAGGATGAGGTAAGGAATGATGCAACACACAATGGGATTAAAAACACGATAAAAGCTGGGCAGTGGTGGCGCACGCCTTTAATCCCAGTACTCGGGAGGCAGAGGCAGGCGGATTTCTGAGCCAGCCTGCTCTAAAGAGTGAGTTCCAGGACAGCCAGGGCTACACAGAGAAACCCTGTATCGAAAAAACAAAACAAAACAACAACAACAACAAAAACGATAAAAGCACTCAGAAAAAAAAAAAAAAAACAACCATTGCAAAATACATGAACATTTTGAGTAAAAGCAGACATCATACGATGAATTGACAGGCTAACAGCAGAAGCAATAGAATGCTCCAGGGATTTTTGTTAAGGAAATGATCCTATTGGAATGGCTGGTAAGAAGACACTAGGCACAATAGACAATGAGCCTACGGGCCCATTAACATGTTAGTGGATAAAAGAGATACAGTAATATTTACACATTAGAATTTTATTCAAATCTAAAGGAGAGTGAAATCATGTTGCTTGCAAGACAATGGCTAGAACTGGAGATTATCATGTAGAAGTGAAATAAACCAGACATAAAAAAAGATAAGTATTACATATTTTCTGTCTTCTGTGGAATTTGGTGGGAGAAGGGAGGGGGGACCAGTGGGGATGTGGACAGAGAGAGGGAGGAGGTGGGAGGGGATCTAGGACAGCAGAGTGAGGATATTGTAAGTACACTGCATAGAAATGTCATGTGCAAAGAGGACCATGGCAGGAGGGGAGGGGTGCTAAGGAGGGGAACAGCAGCGCAGAGGAGATTTGAAAGGAGAAACAGAGGGGACTTTATAACTGGGGAGGGACAAAAGAGGTCTATAAAGAAGGGATAAATGACATTAAGGATACCTGACAAAGCCATAAAATCATTATTTCAGATTTAGCTAAAATTACATATAATATATATTAAGTATGTGAGTATGTACATGCCACAGACTATCTAACCAAAACCTTTGTACCAGGCATGAGGATCCTTCTTTGCAGTTGTTGTTGGTTAGGGAAGTAAAAGAGAGTCCACAGACAATGTAGGTGATTACGGTTGCCCTGTGTTGCGCCCCAGAATTGGCTGAAGACACCACACACTAAAGACAGAACTTGGGAGAGCTGAACTGGATCTGATCCAAATGCCTCCTCCCTGGGGGCTGGCTTTCATAATACTATAAAGTGTCATGCAAGCTGCCAAAAAGGGGAAAGCATTCAATAGTTCTATCCAGCTGTGGAGCCAGGAACCACAACAACAACCAGGCATGGCGAGTATGTGCCTATGTGACATTTATATCTTAGGGATAACCAATTAACTGCCTAATTGGAAACTAGTCCATTAAACAGAAGAGAAATCAAGCCTGGCACTGGAAACCTAGCCTACTTGTGGTAAGCAGGGTCATAGATCTTAGAGAAGAACCTAATACCGCCACGTTCTTAATTCCAATGTTTATCCTTCCAAATGCGTATCCTTCTTTTTATAGGTTAGCATAGCTCTTGGACCTGATCAAAGATGGTTCTTTTTACTGCAGACTGACTGACACCATTATAGAAAACTACAACTACTGAAAAATGCAGGGAACACCCTGACTGGGGGGAGCCCAGCCTGTCAATACAGCTGCAGTATGACCCTTACACCCAAGGCTCAGGGAACAGCATACAAGAGGGAGAGAGGAAAAGAGTGTAAGACCCAGAGGAGCAGGAAGCCCGCGGAAAGATGCAGTCTTCTACACAACGCAGGAAAACTGTGCCTGTGAAATGTCAAAGTATGACAGCCTAAATAATACTAAATAATAATAGTTGGCATGCCAGTATGGATGGAGGAGAGAGCACAAGTTCCTATCCTTAGATGAACAGCTAAAAACTGCTGAGAGAGAATTAGTCTTTCCCAGAGATGAGCACCCTAAGTGGTTATGCATAACACACACACACCCCTTAATTAGCAAGTTGCACTTACATTTCTTTTTTTTTCTCTTCCCATGCCCCATACATACATATACACACCTGTAACAATAACAATAAAGGATAAAAGACCATGGATTTGAAAGGGACAGTTTAGAGGAAAAAGAGGGATATTATGTAATTATATTTTAAATTTTAAGAAGTAAAACTCTTATACAGAAATGATGAAGTTCCCTTTAGTTTTCTTTTTCGTTTTTTAAGATTTATATACCTATTTTATTTATTTGAGTACACTGTCGCTGTCTTCAGATACACTTGAAGGCAATGGATCCCATTACAGATGGTTGTGGGCCACCATGTAGTTGCTGGAAATTGAACTCAGGACCTTTGGAAGAGCAACCAGCATTCTTAACAACCAAGCCATCCTCTAGCCCAGACTTTAGTTTTTAAGTTAAATTTTAAAAATGAGATTTAAAGAACTGGGTGAGTTCAGACAAGTGGCTGAAGGGCAGGAAGGAATCCACAAGAGAGGAAGATGAACAGGAGGGTGTGGAAGGTGTGGTCAGCCATCCCCAGGTGTCTGGACATTTTCTATTTCGATTTTACTTTGGGACAGGGTGTCAATTTGTGGCCCAGGAACTCACTATGTATCCCAGGGCAGCTCCCAGCTCAAAGTGATCCACTATTTTATCTCCTTAGTGCTGGGACTGCAAGGCTTGACTTGACTCTAGACTGTGAATGCTCCTTGAGTCTGCTTTTGCCCCAGGTCTGTATCAAGGGCTTCAGGAAGATATTATGTTTCATTCTCTCTTTATCTGACATCTGGATCATGAAGCTCAGACCAATGAAAAGACATATTAGTAAAGTAGACTAAATCCAATCATGCACTCTGCCCTAATGGCAGCAGGGGTATAGATGAAGAGGAAAGGTGTAGCTTTGGTGTTGTATGAACACATCGCACTGGTATCAGGAGCCTATGTTCAACAGTGCTAGCCCAGGAGTAGTTCCTGTGAGGGGCTGAGAAATGATGCAGAATGATTAGTTTATACTAATAGAGAAAACCATGAGAGAGGCGTAGACTGAGATGACCCCAGTGTGGCCACTTCAGTTAATAGCTGGGCAGCCCACTCCTGTATTGGCCTCCTTCATCCCTACTACCTATGTCATGTCTGACCAGTCATGGTGGCTATAGGGCTGAAAGGAGTCAGAGTAACAGCTAGCACAGAGGAATGGAAGACACCATTCTAAGACTTTGTACAAACATCAAGAAAGGAGGTTGGTCATCTGTGGTCGAGGTGCGGGATACTCACTGATGGCACAGCGGGATGATGAAAAACTGCACTCAGGGAGCACAGCAGAAATGACCACATGAGGTCCTCAGAAGAGTCTCTGGAATGGAAGCACCCATTCAGAGAGTAGGAGAGGAAGCAAAAGCCCCACATTGGTATAAAGTCTTCCATGACTGATGTCTATAGCGATGGTATAGATCAATCACACATCAAGTTGGGTGACCTTCAGTTAGTTCACTACTACACAGGAGCTTGTATGTCTTATTTATTGTCTTAGTGAGGGTTTCTATTTCTGCACAAACATCATGACCAAGATGCAAGTTGGAGAGGAAAGGATTTATTCAGCTTACACTTCCAAGCTGCTGTTTATCACCAAAGGAAGTCAGCACTGCAACTCAAGCAGGTCAGGAAGCAGGAATTGAGACCTCTGCTTTTAGTTGCTTCTGGGTTTGTCTCCAACTTGGTTTAATGGCATTTCCCACCCAATTACAATTTATCACATTCTGATTTTTATCACACACTATCGTCTTTCACCTAATCTTCCCCAAGAGGACCATTATTATAAAGGTGGCTATCCAGTGGAGGAAAATGAAACTCTTTTTGGAGGATTGCTGGCCATGATCACAAAACTGAGACCAATATTAGTTGACCCAAACCATATGGCTGACTAGGAGCCTCTGGAGGTCAGGTGCTCCGGGCATCGTAGCTCAGGGCTGCAGCAGGCTCAGTGGGCCCAACACTCTCCTGTTGGTTTCCCATCTTGAGATGTATAATGAGAACAAACATACTAAAACAACTAGCAAAACCTTCACACTGGTCAAAATAGGAATGCCTTCTTGTAATCTAAGCACTTCTGCTGTATATTCTGGGTCACATATTTCTACTGACTATATGTGTGTATGACTATATATGTATACTTAAAAGTATATATGTGGGGCTGGAGAGATGGCTCAGCAGTTAAGAACACTGACTGCTTTTCCAGAGGTCCTGAGTTTAATTCCCAGCAACCACATGGTGACTCACAACCATCTGTAATGGGATCCGCTGCACTCATCTGGTGTCTGAAGACAGCAATACCATATACATAAAATAAATAAGTAAATCTTTAAAAAGTATATATATATATCTATTTATATGACTGTAAACATATATATATATATTCATGACTATAAATATATCTCTATATAGTCATATATAATTAAATATACATCCAAATATTTATGAAATATATACATATAATCATATATGACTATAAATATATATACATATGTAGCCATATATGACTAAATATATACATATAAAGTTATATATATGACTTTAAATATATACACATATATTTTTATATTTCTGAGATTGATGTTTTGTATCTGGAAGATTAAAATTAAATTATAGTCATCATGGGTGAAATTAACCATTTTATAAAAGGAAGTTTTAAACTGTACCCTGCATTTGTTCTTCTGAAGAACTTGTTTCCAATAGGAGTGCAGAGAAGAGGTGAGGCCAGTGTATTGACCAGAGCCCTTCTTTATGTGTTACAGGGTACTACAGTATCCTCTCTCCTTCATTCCACTAGGGCATGAAGCCTCTCCGTGCACTGGTTAACACTCTTCCTCATCTGGATAGCCTTCAACTTCATGATAACAAAGAGCTCAAGCACCAAAATAGCAGCAGCCACATATCCTCTCTGTGACAGTGTGATTTCTTGTGCCTTAAGGCTGTGTCTAGCACTGAAATCATAGTCTGTTTACTTCGATCTGGTGCTACATTACACTGGGAGGGATTTAACTCTTCCTTATAAATCCACGGGGAATTATGGCTCAGCTCTGTTTAACTTAGAATTGGAGAAGAGATTGTGCAGTTCTCTTTGCTGTTGGGCCAATCATACCATGGATTAAGGCTGTGCACTCCACCTTCAAGACAAGAGAGGATCCAGTGTTGTCTCTTAAAATGCTCAGCGATGACTATGAGAATTGTGGGTGGCTAATGAGAACAGGAAATTAACCTCTAAGGTTTCCTATTAGATTTAAATGGCTAGTTTTCTCTTCAGTTATCTGTGCTTGAGTTTCCGTCCTTATGAGTTTGGAGTTGTGTAAAAAGAAAGCTTGACAAGAGATGTTGTGTATATTTAAGGCTTGATTTCCTGGGAGATAATAGGTCAGTTCATTACTATCCTTCAATCAGAGAAGGCCACCCAGCCCAAGGACCTTCTCCATCTCCCCAATTCACAAACCCACTGCCGACATGACTCTCCTGTTTGAGCTCTCCATTCTCATTCTAAATTTTCTCTTCTTGGCTCCTACAGCCTCTTTGCTTGGACCCTTAGAAGAGGGTGCCAATTTAAACTCTGTTTCTGGGGTCTTCTTTCACAACAGCTTTTAAAATTCTGAACATAGCACTGTAATTCTCTTTACATGACTCCTACAAAGCCCGCGACAGAGACTTAAGGATGTATCCCAATGCCTAACACAAAACAGGCACCTGATTCTCCATCAATGCAAGTTTGTGTCACCATGTTTATTTAGAATTCCTATGTCATACACAGTGAACTGCCTACTATTTGCTGAACCTCTAGTTAATCATGCTATATTCAATAAATTTACACACACATACACATACAAATGAGGTGTTATTCTAGTCTATTTATTTATTTATCTATCTATTTATTCTAATTTTAAGAAGGAAGAAAATGAGTCCTCTATGATTATATACCAACCTCAAAGTCACAAGGGCAAGTAAGTTAGAGATTGAAGTCTGAATTATTATTACTTTTATTTGTTAGTTTTTTACTTGAGACAAAATCTTGCAACATAGCCCAGACTGGCCATAACATTTTGGTCTTTCTGCCTCTGCTTTCTAACTGATGGTATTATAGAGGGGTACCAACTTACCAACTTGTAAGGCTTTAAGTTTAAAAATCAAAATAAGCCTAAATATCTACAACAGAAAGCTTGTTTTTAAAAATGTTCTGTTACTTTAACAATTTAACTAAAGAATTGATGTACACAAAAGAATACATGTAACACATACAAATTACAGAGCCTAAAATAGCAAACTACCCAATTAAAAAATCAAAACAAAACAAAAACTAGTTTAAAAGG
This sequence comes from Rhynchomys soricoides, assembly GCA_019843965.1. NCBI lineage: Eukaryota > Metazoa > Chordata > Mammalia > Rodentia > Muridae > Rhynchomys > Rhynchomys soricoides. The sequence goes on from JADRCH010009321.1 coordinate 19,242, forward strand.
TTTGAATGTATACCTCACCAAACAGGCAGCTAGCACCATTTGGCATACACAATTTCCAAATTAAAATAAGCAATCTGACTACATATCTACTAAAAAGGTTAAAATCCACAAGACTAGCTAGCAATGATGGCTGCTGGAGAAGATGCAGGCAGCAGCATCCCTCTAGTCAGGGCTAGAAATGCAAGATGCGCTATTTTGTGACACAGCTTGCCAGCCTCTTCTCTTCTTGCTTCCTCCTTCCTTCTTTATTTTCTTGGATCATACAATAAACCTCGGGCTGGCTTGGAACTTACTATGTATGTAACCCAGGATAGCCTCAAACTTCTGACTTTTTCTTGGGTAAAAGAAAAGTTATAAGCCAGTATACCAACCCTAATGTGGCAGTTTCTTTTAAACTAAATACTATTTTAGCATGTGATCCAGCAGTGACGTTTACTACACTATCAGGAAATTTTATGTTCATACAAAAGCCTTCATACAACTGCTAAAGCACTTCTATAGAGAATTGTAAGAAGGGGGCTGGAGAGATGGCTCAGCAGTTAAGAGCACTGACTACTCTTCCAGAGGTCCTGAGTTCAATTCCCAGCACTCACATGGTGGCTCACAATCATCTGTAATGGGATCTGATGCCCTCTTCTGGTGTGTCTGAGGACAGTGACAATATGCTGATACACATGTAAAAAAATACAGAGGTGAAACTATTTTGTACGGTATCACAAAAGCAGATGTAAGACACTAAGTACTTGTTAGAATACACTTATCTGTAGTATGAAGAGTAGATTTGGATTCATACAGACTTTAAAAGGCAACACAGAGTCGGGGGAATCCTTGCATGGAAAGCAGAAAGTGACAATAAATCCAAATGTACTTCAACATGTAAAACAAACCACCAAAGGGTTTGGGAGGGTGAAGGGCTGGGCCTATCTCTCTGGAAAAGCTGTCTTTAAGACTAAAGGCAAAGAGAACTAGGCATAATTTCCCCCCCCCCCCACACACACGCGCGCGCACACACACACGTATATATATGCTGATATATTAAAATATATTAGTATAAAGTATATTGAAACTAAACACTACTGTGAATAGAGGATAGAGGAGCCAGGGTTTTCACTGCTGGAATGAGAGGCCGCAGTTGGGTAGGGTCTAAGTCTGGCATGATCCATCTGAGAATGAGTCAGAGTGAAAACGTCAGTATGAACTTGAATTGGCCTACTATAAATACAGAGGATTGCATATGAAAATATTTATAATAATCCATATATACATATGGATTACAGACAAGTACATACATCTTTGCTCTGTCAGCTGAGAGGGCCTAGAAGCAACAATACCTCAGTAGCAATGAACGTACTGAGCACCAAGATTGTGGTTTCTAATCCTACTGTCCAATGAAAGAACCCGGGGATGCTTTTGAAAAATACCTGATGCTAAGACTAGAGATGAGTCCAGAACTATACAAAATGAACGTGGAACATCCTGTAGTGATGGAGAGTTTGGAAGTACAAAACCCAAACCAAACAACCCCAAACACAAAAGTCACAACCCTACAAAAATAATAGTACATTCAAGAGACACAGAAGCCAAATAAAAGTCTCATGGATAAAACTAACATCGAGCACAGAACAACGCAGTATTGGATTTCAACCCAAGGTACAAAACACATATTCAGGAGCCTCTACTGGTACAAAACTACCAGAAAAGGCACTAGATAAAAATAAAGGACATCTGAATACAGCAATTCTTTAACAAACACTGCTTGTTACTAATATTGGTAGCTTCCTCTCTTCACAACAATCCTGTATACATACATCATTCTAAAATAAAGGGTTCAAATGACCCCACATTGGGAATGTGCCACCTAATCAAGAACAGCAACTAAGGTAGGTGTGGTGGTGTTCTCCTTTGATGCCAGAAGTGAGGCAGAGACAGGTGGTGTACACAGCGAGTTCCAGACCAACCAGGAGTATGGAGAGAGACCCTGCCTCAACCAAACACCCCCACTGCCCAGGAACTGTAACACTTGCTCCAACTTGCAGCATCAATTTTCTGGCTGCATGCCACACCCTTCTTCTTGCCTGTCTCCCCCATTCCATCTAGAATACAGTCAGCTGAATATTATGCTTATCATTTTACTTTGTTCTGTATAGTTTAGACAAATATGAATAATGCTCATTTTTTATGCTTTATGAAAGCATTGTTCTTTGTCTGTCCTGAGAGAATTGCACCAGAAAGATACGGATATCAAAGTTGATCGTAGTACTTTGTGTAAGACAAAATGTGGGGGAAAAGGTCCCAGAACAAGATAAATAAGCAAGAAAATAATAACAAATAGTATATTTACACAATGAAATACTGCATAAAAGTAAAAGATTGACTACATTTAAACATGGCCACTCGGCAAATGGCCAGAATCAACTTCTAAATTTATGGTTTGTCACCAAATTTCTCACTGATACCTAAATATGTTAGTCCTATTCATTGAACTGCATATAATAAAAATGGGAAAAAAAATAAGTAACATATAGTTCACATACCACACAATCTGCCCATCAAATGCAGCTCAGTGGCTGTTACTATACACACTTTTAACCACTTTAGAATATTTTTATGATATCATAGAGAATCCACTCATTAGCCATCAAAGGGTATTGCCTACCAATTCTCAGCCTTCCACAGCCCTAGGCAACCATGGACTTACTTTCTGTCTCTCTGGATTTTCCTGTTCTGGACATATCAAATAGTGGACTCTTCTGGTAGATTGCAAATGGCTCCCTTTGCTTTACATGTGTTCGAGGCTCCCCCACACTTCTTTCTTCAGTTCCCATGGTTCTCTGTTTCATCATTATTTCACATCCACACTGTGTTACTGAGATCTATGTTTACTTCCCTGTCGTACCCACTCGTGGGCAGAAGTGCAGGGACTAAGTGTTCCCTAAGTGCAGGGGCTCTGAGCAGTGTTCACGTCCAGGTTTGTACAGGTCAACATAATGTCATACCTATAATGCTAGCACTTGAAATACTGAGACAGGAGGATTGCTGTGAGTTCAAGGCACCTTGTGCTACATAGTGAGTTCCAGGCCAGCTGGGACTAGAGAGGGAACACTGTCAATGATTGATATTGATGATGGTGACGGTGACGGTGGTGGTGGTTGTGGTGGTGGTGGTGATGATGATAGTGTTTATTATTTCAATAGTAAACGCCATAAGCAGGCGGATCAAGGGGCAGAACCTGAAAGAATATCTAATTTGCCTCCTTCATTTTGCCTGATACATAGACATTCTACATGTTAAATTTCAATCCCTGAGTATTCTGTAGTGTTCAGTTAAATATAAGCATGCTGGTCTCAGATATTTATCATTTTTTGCAGTACATTCAAAATCCTTTCTTCTAGATTTTTTGAGACAACTCAGTATATAAAAAAAAAATCTTATCTATAATCACCCAATTAAACCTTTCATTTTATAAATGATTGACCAGATATAGTGAAGTGAGAAGAGGCGCCAGGCAGCACTTGGCCTCGAGGAGGGGAGTGCTGGAAATATCACGTACTGCACACACAATACACTTGATTCTGAGTCTTAGTTCCTACCTCTTATCAGTGGGATATCCTTGGACACATGACTATTTCCTCACCACGAACACCCTTGGCATCTAGGGCCATAGATATCAAGACCAAGGTCTAAGATGGTATGCATGCTGATGGGAACAGTTATGAATGAACACACAGACAGGTGACTCAAGACACATACTAACACACCCCCAGACTACTTGATGTAATCTCATAGGAACTGACAAACAGGACAGCTTTTTTTTTTCTTTTTTTGGATACAAAGAAATGAAGAGCTTGACTCTCCCAAAAGACAAGAGAAACCACCTTTTAAAGGCTTCCAGATTTCAGGAGTGGAGACTTACAGTCTGCCGGAGGATCTTACACACACTAGAGAAAGAACACAGACTCTAGAGGTTCTTCTTCATGGACCTCACAGTCTGCCTTGTATGACTCTCCTGGAGCAAACTGCAGGGAATCAAATGCTTTCTCTGGAGTTCCTAAAAATCTACCCACTGTTCCCC
>JADRCH010009322.1:0-27355 GCA_019843965.1 Rhynchomys soricoides
TTCCTGAGCAACAAAGTCTAACACACACACACACACACACACACACACACACACACAGGAACTGAAAACCACTATTTCCAACAAGCTGAGCCCTTCAGAGAGCCTAATGAGAACCCTTGGAAAGATTTGTTAAGCATCAGTCCTCAAGGCTCACAGTTGCTTCATAACTGTAATCTCCCACCTTACATACTAACCAGGAGTCTCTTGGAAAAGAGAAAACATGATTTCTTAATGGGTATGCAGGAAGACGATTGATTGTTGGCTCTCCCATTAGCTAGGTAAGCCATTTAAATGGCTCCTGCCTCAGTTTCCTAGTCTGTAAGCATGGGACTAGAGTCCATTAAAGAATCTCCACCTGAAACTGGGCTGCATGGAGACTTTGTAGGATATCTCTGAGGGTACTGAGTCTACTTTCTCTTTGTTCCTTATGTGCTGAACATGTCCCTCTTTTCAAAAAACAAAACCAAAACCCAAAAAAGTGGTCAGGGACATTAATGGAAGCTTTCATCCGGTCAAGCGTCAGGACTAATGGAGTGTTTACAGACAGGCAGCAGGGCTCAGCCCTTTAGTTTCTTGACTTTCATTCTTCAAATCCTTTCAGTCTGCCACCCTTCATGTCTCTTTCCTTCCTTCTTTGCTCTGCTCCAGTTGTATTTAACATCCTGAGAGTGGCTACTGTATACAAGGCACTGGAGCTCACTACGGAGTAGGAAGAGGTGAGTAGGACCTAAGTCCTATATCAAAAGCACCTCTGTGTTTCAGGAGGACAGCTCTGGCAGAACTGCACAGGTCAGGTTAGAGACAGACAAGCAAGGAAGTAGCATACTTTCTTAGAGAGGAGGGCATGAAACTCAACTTGAGAGCTGGGATGCTGCCCAGTATCAAACCAGAGTCAGGTACCTGATCCATGATGGAGCTGCCTGTGTTGATGGCACTGCATTAGATGCGAGGATTACAAACAGAAGGCTGGATGCTAGCTCAGGCTGTGCAAAGAGTGACAAGACACAGAACAAGGAACAGGTTGAGGAGAGGAAATAAATCCCAGCTTGAAAATGAGTCTACCTAGTGAAAGGGTGTTGGAGCCAATATGACATAGAGACATTCATGTAAAGCACGGTCAGAGGACACCGAGATGACAGTGAGAAGAGTGAGAGACAACATCACGGTGGTGTGGTCAGGAGAGGACTGAGCAAGCGGAAGACATGAGGAGGGACAGAAAAGGAAAGGAGGAGCTGTGGGGTTCAGATCTGACAGGGGGTTGTACTCAAGGGCCTTGGAGAAAAAGCTGAGTGGGGAAGAATGCAAACAGAGGCTGAAGGAAAGAAGCAAGGTGCTGGGTGAGGTGGAAATCACTATAGGTGCGATCCTATAGCAGAAACAAATTCACTGCCACCACCACCACCAATAACAGTTAACAAAAAACCAATGGTGCACAATGCCCAAAATAAGCTGAGAAGCATGAGAAAAAGCAAAGAAAATGCACATAAAACAAATGTGGACAGACTTCAAGGTAGGACGGAGAGAGAGGGAAGCACTGATGTTGGCAGTAGGTCATCAGAGACCTCAGAGAGCAGCAGCTGTCACTTTGCACCCAGAAGGACCATCCTTAGAGAACAGCAGTGAGCTGAAACTGCATAGCAGAAGACGGCATCATGGGTGGCAGGAGCATGCCTCTCTTTTTCTCTGTTTTCTTTCATTCCTACCCACCCCCAACCCCCACACTCCTTAATCATTGAGTTTGGAGAAGACTTGAGCAGATTTTCAGGTCAAGGAGAAGAAACAAACCTGCAATTTACCTCTGCTGTCTATTTCCCAGGGAACACAACGACACTGACTCCTGGTTAGGGGTCTTGATCTTTTGATCCAACTTTCTTCTGGTAACTAGCTGCATATAGTGCTGGTAGAACGTTGGTACATGACCTGAACACTAAGTCCATTTGCCACAGTGCCTTAATACATGTGTTCCTCTGACACTGCCAGCGGGTGTGCTGGCTAGATAGATTTTATATCAACCTGACACAAGCTTAGTTCATCTGGGAAGAAGGACTCTTAATTAAGAAAATGCCTCTATGGGATGGCCCATTGGCAAGTCAGTAGGCCATTTTCTTAATTGACGATTGATGGTAAAGGCCCAGTTCATTGTGGGTAGTGCCAGCCCTGAGCTGGTGGTGCTGGGTGCAATAAGAATGCAGGTTGAACAAGCCTATAAGGAGCACTCTTCCATGGACTCTGCTTCAGTTCCTGCCCTGACTTCCCTGTATGAGAGAAAGAATGAGTCTAGCATGGTGGCACGCTCCTTTAATTGAAGCATTTGGGAGACAGAGGCAGATGGATCTCTGTGAGTTCAAGTTCAGCCTGGTTAACACAGCAAATTCCGGGCTAGCCAGGGAACTATATAGTGAGACCCTATCCCAAACATACACACACACAGACACACAGACACACACAGACAGACAGACAGACAGACACACACACACACACACAGCACAAAGTAAGATGAAATAAACGCCTTTCCTTCCCACGCTTTAGGTCATGGTGTTTTATCATACCATTCAATAGAAAACTAATGAAGACAGTGAGGTTGTGACCCAAAGAGGCAAATTATCACCCTCTCTGAGAGTTGAAACTGTGGAGAATGAGATGCTACTATTGGGCTGGAGAGATGGCTCAGAGGTTAAGAACATTGGTGTCTCTTCCAGAGGATCCTGGTTCAATTCTTAGCATCCACATGGCAGCTCCTAACTGTCTGTAGCTCCAATTCCAGGGAATCTGACACCTTCACACAGATATGCAGGCAAGCAAAACATCAATACACATGTTTTAAAAAAGGAATCATATAAGGAGGAGGAGCTAAAATGACCTCTGATCTAGACATCTTGAGCAGAAAAATAAGCAGATATGTTCGAAACGAACATAATGAGTCTCAAATCTGGGTCTCAAGAACAGGTGACAGGTGATTAGTGACTTTGCTCCTGAGATGTAAACAGCTACAAGCTGGACAGACACAATTTCCTTCAATGGATACTGTTGTCTCAAGGTTTTTCTAAATTAATGTCTTCCAATATGGTTCTGGGGACTGTACTCAAGGCAGATTCTACGCTCTAGCGCTGAGCTCCAGCCTCTTCATCCTGCTAGAAGTGTCAGCATCAATAAGCAAAACTGAACCAATAATACTAGTTTCAGAGTATGTAAAACATGACAGCATGCACACAAGAATATGCATAAATATATACTCATTTTACAAAGCAAATACTAATTATTATTTTATGCTAGAATTGAGAGCTTTTGAGTAGTTAAATTTTTCACATTGTTATAGTGTGGAGTAGGATGACCCCACAATTCCATGTATAAAAGGCATGATGTGTCCTAGTATCAATGGGAGGTACGGGAACTTTAGAAGGTAGGGCTTGTGGGAGATGTCAGTCTGCTGGGGGTATGCCCGGGCTGGGAATGTGGGACTTTAGCTCCTTTCTCTATCTCCTTCGCCTCCCCTCTTCCTCTGCTTCAAAATATCCTTCCTACCATGATAGGCTGTTTTGCTCAGTTACCACAGACTGACGTCTCTAAAACCGTGACTAACATAAATCCCTACTCTTTGTAAGTTGGTGACACGTATCTTGGGTATTTGATAGAATGGTAGGAAGCTGTAGCACATTTGCCCAGCCAACAAGTAAGAAAGCAGGGACTAATGGCCAGCTTCCCCCATGCCTAAGTCTATGCTGCATCCAAGGAAAGAAGCTAGGCCAACTATGGAGAACTCTGCAGCACACGGCTTCCTCAGAGGGTTGAGGCCTTCCATTTTACAAGCTGGACCAAGATGAGATCTGATTGCTGAGGCCTTTTTCTATAGTTCCTTTCCAAAGTAAATTAAAAGTATACAAATTCATTAGAAAACAAACCAGAAGCCTCCTAAGGGTGGCTGCCCATCATCTTTCTGTAGTAGCATCTAAGATTCAGGATAGCAAGTTCTATAACTAAAATTTAACTAACCCCCTGGTTTGCTTTGGAGCATGCATCAGTCACTGTATTCCTTCAAGCCATTACCTGTTCCAAGTCTTTATACCTTGTCCTTCCCTTCCCACACAAGAAACTACCCCCAACTCCAGTCCAAACCAAACTCCGCAAAACATCTACTCAATAAATTTGATTTATATAAACTCGCTCAATTTCTTTCTAACTTGAAAAGGGTTTCAGGCTGACATTTAGATCATGTAGTGATCACATCTGTGTCCAAGGTTGGCTTTGGGAATGTGCAAATTCCTTGCACGTCCACACAGGACCCCACTTTTGAAAGGCACCCAGGCCAAGATTGTGTGCTAAAGTACTCTGTGGTTACTAGCCTGGACTTTCTGTCATTCATAGTGATATTGAGGCTTGAACCCAGGGCCTTGCACATGCTACCTCTGAGCTCTGTACAACCTAGAGAATATTCCAATTTTGTGGTAAGTTCTTGTAACAAGCACTAGTAACCCTCTCTCACAAATGTGTGCTTGGGTATTAAACACACTTCTCATTGTATTAAATTCACTTTCTATGGGAGTCTTCATGTCTGTCTCATGAGCACCCTAAATGGAAGGCAGTGCAGAAGGCACTCTACCTACACCAGTAAAGCCAGCCCACCACTCCAGTTAGGTTTCTGTGATGAAAGCTGCTATTCGTTCCCAGAACACTATAAAAGCCATTACATTCCTCTTACTATGGCAAGCAACAAAAATAATGACCTCTGCCTTATTTGCTTGTGAAGAAGAAACACTTCGCATTTTAAAGCAATGAGAAGTGGCAGGGTATTAGCTTTGTTTTTTAAGGGCTTTTATTTTCTTTGAACTTTTTGTTAAATCTGAGCATCAAAGCATGTTTTCAAAGTTTACCATTCCAGCATCTTAGATTCCAAACAAGGCAACTAACTTTTCCTAAGGGCTGAATGCTGCTTCATGCAATGATTAATCTGAGTCAACAAATGACTGAAGGAATACCCACCCCCAAATGCTTATCTCTCAGTGTGAGCTAAAGGAGCTAGCAGCCTCTGGTGGTCCAGAGTGAAGTAACTGAGCTCACATTACCATCTCAGGCTCCAAGGGCTTTCACCTTATATTATTGCTTCATGTTGGTCCATCAAAGGGTCGGTCTGAGGGTACAATTTATATCCTATCATGCAAGTTCACTATAGACACCTGTGTCCCAGATAATACCACAAAGAGCAATCCAGTCCACAACGTTTGTGGTTGTGAGTACGGACACTGCACAATGGCACGCTGGGTAAAGTGCTGCGCAGGCCCCATCACATGAGTTCTATTTACAGACATCATGGTGGAAGGAGGGGACTGGCTCTTGAAAGTTGTCCTTTGACTTCCAAGATATGTGCTGTGGTAGATGCGCGCGCACACACACATTAAAGACACATATACACACAAACAATAAAATAAAAACTCAATTTTATGAAAAAAAAATTGATTGAATGTCTCTCTCATAGAACCACAGGCTCAACAATTTTCCTGTTTTGGTGAGCATAAGATAAAGAACTCAGAAATATGTCTGGGGCTACTAGGAGAAATGAAGATCCAGGTTACTTGGGATAAAGTGAAAATCAATTTAATAATAATAACGTCTTTCCATTTAGCTGTCCTGTAACTTAATGGAGGAACATGAAACCAACAGCAGTGGCTGAGGGAAAGGCCTTGAGCTACAAAGGTTAAAGGTTCAGCATTCAGGACTGGGAAACTGAACAGCAGAAATGGAGTTTGGGGAGATGTCAGAAAGGTTGTCAGAGTCTCAGTTGCAACTTTTTCCACTAGCTTAAATGAAGCTGTTGATGTTTAACATTAGTGGTGATAACCTAAGAAAGACCAAATGGACGCTGTTGAGATATTTTAGGCAGAGTAATCAAGACACAAAGAGCATACTCTATTCACACTGACTAAACCTAGCATGCTGCCAAATAAAAAAGGGATTTGGAACAAATTTTGGACAAAAACTACTCATCTGTTTTGCAAGAAGGAATCAGAAGCACATAGGAGTAATCAGTAATTTTAAACTTGCCTATTAAGTCAGGACACTGATCACTAACAGATGCATATAGTTGCAAATTTCTCCAACAATGCTGTCAAGTCCCGCATTGTGGGTCTCGACCTCTGCCCAGGGTCTATGTTTCTAAATTTCTAATTACATTCAATACTAGTTATTTTGGGTACCTTGGTCAGTTTCTCTTGATTAGTCAGATACTGATTTGTAAGAAAGCCCAAAGAAAGGTCCGAAGCCAGGTCTTGGTATTCAAGACATTTGTACTAAGCAAAACTGAGCAAAAGGGGCTGGTGCTGGGTAGTCAGTGGGAAATGCTTTGTTCATAGACAAAAGTTGGGAGGCTGGATGTGGAAGACTGAGTGCAGCTCAGGGATTCTGGCAAAAGGCATGGGTTTTAAGATATATTCTGAAAATGCGAACAGGCTCTCAGGGTTCCTCACAATGTAATTCACCAACTAGTTCACTTTGGAAATTATAAACATGATATTCTCCCTCATGCATCCCAAGTCCATCTGTAGATGCCTTGAAGCTGCAGACAGCACTGAACTCCATAACCCAAAGCATGTTCCATTGTAACTAAGCCATCCCAGGCACTGGGCTGCAGTTTGGGCTCCATGAGGCACCGCAGCAAAGCTAGCATCAATTTCTTTTTCCTGTGCATGTTTTTTTTCTTTACAATTTCATGGATCTGTTCTTACCATGGAGTGTAGCAAACTTAGAATCTACTTCTATTTGGTTCAATATTGAACTGAGGACTTCCAAGCTTTTTATTTAGAGGAAGTACTTTATAGCTTCCCTCTGGCTTATGCAAATAAAAGCATAACTACCCTTGTCTGCTGTTAAAATAGAGGTGACCACAGCACAATACTTGAGCTCTGGAACGGATGACTGAGGTGACCATTGAATGACTAACCGATGGACAGAAGATAAGGCACAGGTACAATGGACAAGAGGTCAATTCATATCTGTGAGCTTGACAGAGGTAAATGGGTGGGGTGCAATTGAGAGCCTGAGAATTTTGAGAATTTTCCATTTATTATATTTGGTAACCAAACTATGGGGGGTGACTTCTGTACAGAAGAAAGAAACATGGTATGAAACGTGGTATGCACTATGAAGTCTTATCCAAAGGGGCAGCGAGAACACAATAATGGAATGACCACACGGCATACGAAGGAGGCTCTGTCTCTTTGCTTCATACCCTAGCAAGAACTGGAAGCCGGAATACTACTACTATATATCACAATCAATGGTTACAGAGGTGTTTTAGGGCCCGTTAAAGGAAAACTATTTCCTTCTAGAGAATGAAATCTTGGTGGAGACTTCTATTCCACCTAGGCAGGTCAATGAAGGGACCATCCCTTGGGAGGGCAGAACCACTTCCTATGAGGTGCAGTCTTCTTAAGCCACGCTAAAGAGACAGAAGACAGAATGTACATTTATTTCCCAGATCTCCAGCCTCCACTAGTACAGTCTCTTGCAGAGCTGCAGCCATGAGGCTTCAGAAGTGGAAATCTTTTCCTGCTCTCTCTCTTTTCTAAGTGTACTTCCCTCCTTCCCTCCCCCTCCCCACCATGCAGCTCCCGTTTGGTCACATGGCTGATGCCCCCTTAACCCAAATGGCATGGCATGTTCACCTCCATTCCATTCTCCTCTAGCCAGCTGGTGAGAGTTACAGCTTGTGATTCCTTTAAACTATAATAAAATTTTCATTAAGCTTCAGTTTGAGTCCATTCTTCAATTCTTTTATCAATGGGAACTGAGAATCCCAAGCAAGTGGGTATCCCAGTTTTTCCTCCAATCCCATCACAGTCTGACTGGCTGTAATCACTGGCTAGGCATTTCTCATACATGTGGGCTTTACTTAGGGAATTCATAAAACTAAAACACATATAGGAGATCCACGATCGTCCGGAAAGTCTTCAAAAGAATTTTGACAATTCCCTTAGAAATCAGAACTGTTTGTCTCCAAACAATGTGGGAACTATGGAAACAGGCTTAAGCTGCAGAAGACTTCACCTGTGATATTTGTATTTCTTAAGTCTAGGGAGGCAGGGGATGTCAGTTGGAACATATATATTGTCTTACACTTGGAGCTAAACTTTAGAAATTTGGTAACATCTTTATCATGCCCCCTTGCTTTGAGAGCAACAAAGAAATGAGCCTGAGTACATACAACTGATGAGAACTTCATTCAAACCAAGGACCCAAAACAAGCTGAGGCAGCAAACGTCAGTCAATAGAAATACAGAGGCTTCCTGACCTAAATATGACAACAGAGAGAGCAAAACAAGCCTACAAAGAACATAACACAGATGTGAATAAGATCTCTCACTCATCTTTTCTGCCAGTACTTTCCCCTAGACCCAACCTAGGTCTTAGAAGACCTTCCCTTCGGCACCTTTACATAAAACACTCCCCTGTAAACTGACTTCCCTGTGGGTCTCTCTGGCATTGAGGTGGTCCCAAGAACTAACCTGCCTACTGGTGAGCATCTCCCAAGCAATTCACATATGCTAATTCACTTCACACTCACATAGAAAAACCAACAAGGTAGTTAGTTACATTACTGCCACTGTGTTACAGTCAAGGAAACTCTCTGAAACAGTGAGGTTAAACTCACCCTGTGCGGCAGGCAGCAAGTCTCCAGGGCTCACGCTTAGTCACTCCTGAATCACTTTCTGCTGTGAATGTTTTTTCATTTCCTGATGAGTTAGTTACTCTACTGTTCTTCAGAACACTCCACTGAAGTAATGGGTTAGGGGGGATTTATATGTCATGTGCAAGGCCCAGGCTCCATCCTTAGTGTATTGTGTACGCACATAGACCCACAAAGAAAAACTCACTGATTGTGACTGTTTTAGATCACCTTCTGACTCCTAATCAATTCCTTCCCGTGTAGAGGCAGAGCAAGGAATCTAGGTGCCTGATGCTGTAGGTTGTCTTAGGGCACTTGGTCTTTACGGTCAGATTAGCCGGTTATTTCTGGGCTATCAATGGGGTAGCATTTCACACAGACCCCTGGATATGAACTGTTAAGTAGTTTTACACTTAAAAAAAAATACTGTTTCTCAGTCAGCCACAAGAATGAAAGGACAGCCAAAATATATCCTAGAGATATATACTTTGTATAAAGTATTGGAACAGCCGTCCTACAGATATTAAAAAACCAAAATTTGCAAACTTTCTGACCCTGAGGAGTAACTCCTAAACAAAGGCGAGAGGAGAGAGAGGAGACAAGTAACTCCTGTCCTATAAAGATGGGTGGATGGGGGTGTGGTACAGGGCTCTCTTCAAATCCCAACTCCCAACGTTCTGATACAGTCCTACCACAAAACACACTCTAAAAACTGTGTTGAGGTCTGAACCTTTTGTACCCAAAGCTTGGGCTCTGACATCAAAACCTTTAAAAGCACAGATGAACCCAGTCATATGTCATACTTCTGACCTTTGTGCTTTCTGGCAGCACACAGCTTGCAGGCTAAGGGTCAGTAACCAAAACTTCTCTTCACACTGTCCTGTTTACTCACTTCTGCACCAAAGCCAGAGACTATCCCTTTAGCTACTGAGGCATTCCTCCCAGATGTGACAAATCACGGGAGTGTACTTTGATTGCTACTTTGTCATGTGAATAAGAGAAACTCTGAAGCTGATTCCCAGTTCTGTTTGTTTTTGGCATTTTTCCCAAAGGTTGTCAACTGCTCCCCAGAATTCTTCAGATGAATTGGTTTTCTTCTCACCCCAAGTGGAAAGAAAACTAAAGCTTATGTCAGTAAGTTGCTATCAATAATTGGAAATAATTCTGCATCCCTAGTATATATTTTCCAACTGCCATCTCATCATTCTTGGGACTGAGAAAGTCTTTTAACTATAAGACAAGCAAACACTAAAAATTCACTGTATTTAAGGTTATTCCAAAGTTCTGAAAATGGCCTGAGCATCATTAGTACACGTATGCTTTAGTATAAACAAGTCTCCCAAATTTGTAAAAACACAGATACTCTAGAATTACACACACACACCACACCTCTGGATTCCCACTATTATTTAGCAACCTAAATAAAAGTTCTTTTTGTACTTCTCCTTACTCATCAACACTGTTGAATTGTCCAAGCACAACAAAAAAGTTGCTTGCAACCTTTTTAATCAACTGAGAGAAGGTAGTATTGTCATTAACTTTAGATTTGACATTCTTGTTTTCCTTCATGGATCAAGCAAAATTACTAGTTATTAGCTTTCCATAAAAAATGACATCTATCATTTAGCTTATCTGTTTAAATATAGTCCTATGCTTTTTAAAGGAGCAGTGTTATCCAGTACTGATTAGTCTGGCTATGCAATGTCCAGAATTTTAAAGCTTCCTATGATACATAGGTGCCTATTCCAGAGGACACTGCCCAGAATTCTCCTATTTGCTGGCATCAAGGCTTATAACCCAACTGGATTTGCTGTATGAACTATTTTCTCTTTAGCCCATGAGAGGGAACTCAGGCAGCACCAGGCTGATTTGTTACAGGAACATAATCAACAATAATCGTCATATTACTAAAGCTCATAACTTCATTGAGTCAAACACAGTAAATACTATGGGTTAAAGATAACGTACAGTGTCAGCCTTTTCTGCCAAGAGTGAGTTCTTGGATCTGGGGACAGAAGAACATCTCCCAACTCAGCTCAGTGATGTCCCAACAGTTTCAGGCATCAAAGCTTCTAACAGTTTGTCCTCAATCCCTAGCCCACCCCGGAGTTGAGGTGAAGGAAAAAGAGACCCAGGGCTGACAGGAGAGAGTTTGTTTTCTCTTCCTCTCCTCCCCTCCCCTCCCCCTCCCCTCCCCCTCCCCCTCACCCCCCCACAGTGGAGAGTAGGCAGGCAGCAGAGGGAACAACAGGCTTGGGGGTGGGGTAGGGTGAAGACAAATATTTACATCTCTAAACAGAAAGAAAGATAACTGCTTAGAAGTAATTTGCATTCTTTTAGAAGACCTAAAGTTAAAAAGGAAAGCCTTCCCTAAAGAAAAAACACAGCGCCCCATTTCAGTTCTTTCTTTTGGGGCAAATTCACCAAGGCTCAAAGTAGCCCAAAAGGAGACCTGTAGTTAAACAATCTGCCGAAAGCAGATGACCTACCGAAAGCAGTCACCTTACATTTAACTGTAAAAGTGCCAAGACAACAATCAGTCCTAAAAGAAAATAAGACTGAATCTTCAACAGACAAGCAGTAAAGAGAACACAAATTCTAAAAAAAAAGTATTACATGAGGCAATAATCTAACTGACACTGTCATTGAAAGACATTTTTTTCTTCTTGTTTTTTTTTAATGTTTGTTTTTGTTGTTGTTGGTTTTTTAAAATAAAAAAAATGGTTCTACTGAAATTATCTACAGAATCAGTTAGCAAGACAGATGAGAAAACAAACCCAAGTATCGGAAAGATACTGATTTATTATTGTGTGTGCATGTATGTGCGTGTGTGTGTGTGCGTGTATGTGTGTGCATGTCTATGTGTGTGCATGTCGAGGTAAGAGGACAACCTTAGGCATTACTCCCCAGGAAGTACCATCTACTTCTTCTTCTTCTTCTTCTTCTTTTTTTTTTTTTTTTGAGACAAGGTCTCTACTGGCCTAGAACTCATAGAGTATGCTAGTATGCTAGGCTGGCCCACCAGTGAGTGCCACAGATCGCCCTGTGCAGCCCCATAACCAGAACTAGGATCCTGTGCTCAGCTTTTTAATATAGTCACTGGGAATCAAAATCAGGTCCTAATGCTTACACAAGTCTCAAAGGTCTCCCCAGTTTCCTGTCTTAATTTTAAATCTAATCTGAATCTGGGTAACTATAGACTACATAAAGGCCATCACTAAGGCCACCAAAAGATGATACTGGCCTCTGAAGAAATAACACCAGTTATTGTTTACCTGATCCCAGTGAGTCCCCAGAATCAGAAGGAAGAGAGCGATGGAAGGAGGGGAGAGGAAAGGAGAGAGGGGAACATGAGAAAGAAGGAGGGGCTGGTAAAAAGATAAAAAAGATGAAACACATGAACCCCGAGTGTACAGCTGATATTAAAAGTTCTAAAGGAGCAATTAAAGATCAAATTGTCGGGTAAATGGTAGCCTATCCAGAGAGCTGAAAAGGTACAGGCAAGGCTCACACACAGGAGCAGATCTGTAGCTTAAAAGGATGCTTGACCTTGATACAGAGTCATGCAAGACGCTCAAGCTGAAGATAAACGCAAATACGTGGATATGAACTGTGAACGCTTTACTCTGCAGTTTCACACACATTGCTTGTAGATTACAACAACGCTGATGTTCTACCGAGCTGTATCGTCATTGCCCCAAGAAAGGTGAATCACGGGATTACAGGAAGATTTTCTATGTGACCTAGATCTAGTTCTGTGTGTACATCTCCTGTATTATTTTTTTTTTAATTTTCAAAGAACAGTTCGCTTTTTTTTTTTTTAATTCATACGGGTGTTTTGGATGTCTCATGTATGTCTGGGCACCGCATGCAGTGTCTAGTGTGCCAGGAGGTCAAAAGAGGATCTGATGTCTCTGAAATCAAGGTTGTAAGCTGCCCTGTAGATGCTGGGAACTGAATCCAGGTCCCCTAAAAGAGCAGCAGTACTGAAGCATCTCTGCAGCCACCCCTCCCCCGTGTGTACATTTCTAAAAGTAAGCACATGTCTTTAGTTGTAACATTTTTGGAAAAAAAAAATAGAGAAAAGGTGCAAGCATTTGGAAGCAGCATTCTTCTCATGTAGAAGAAACTCGGATCTAGTGATGGGAAGGAGAAATCCCACAAATTCCACTTTCAACTCATTGTCTAAGAAAGCATTTAACCGAAGACAATGTCAGAAAAGACTTGCTTATCCCTAGATGAAGAGCTACAGGAAATTAATGACTGCTGAGAGAGAATCAGTCTTACCCCAGGGATGAGCTCCCTAAATGGTTATTCAGTATCAAATGGTTAGTCCTAAAAACACATCCATATAAGTGACACTAAACAAACCTAGCTAATTGTATTTATACATCTATTCATTCATATATATATATATATATATATATATATATCTCAAAAATAATTAAAAAGTCTGAACTTGAGAGGGAGTGAAAGGGCTAACATGGGAGAGGTCAGAGGAAGAAGTGAGAAGAAAATTGTTCAAGTATATATATATGTACACACACACACACACACACACACCTTGCCTGGTTAAAATTTGGGAAGGGAAAGTTGAAATATTCCCTTTATTAAGGCAGTAGAGGAAAGGTTACCAAACTGCTTTTGCTGTGGTATCAAAGGACCTTTAAGGTTTTTATTATTTTAACCAACAAACCAGAGACTGTAAATTTGCAGTATCTGCAAGTTTCTAGTGTTATTAACAAAATAGTTTTGTATAAATGTAACCATAGGGACCATTGAGGTGCCTCAGCAGGTAAGGGCCTAGCCTGGTGGTGAGTTGATCCCTGGGACTCACAGGGTGGGTGGGAGTTGAGAACCGACTGCCACTGTGGTCTTCCAACTTCCACCCTGGAGGTGTAGCACGCATATGCACACACATGCAGGTACACGGAAAATAAATAAATAAGTCAGTAACAAAAATCTCCATAGATGCAAAGTGCAGTTTATGACTCCCTAAAGGTAGGCATATGTCTTAAAATCCTGTTATAATATTAAGAATCTCTCGATCAAGTTGTAGTTTCTGAAGACATTCGAGGAAAGACATCATTTATTCCTTTAGATAAGCACAAATCACAATCTCTACAAGTGAGTATTCCATGAATTATCAATCCTCATGCTCACGGCACTTCACGGGTTTTTGTTGTGACCTGCATCCAGCTGAAGCTTCTCTTGTTTGATTTCAGTTTTATGACTCTTAAATTGGCTTTTTCCTTTATACCCCCAAAACGACAATAATGCTTTAAACCTTGAATGATAACCTTGAATGAATGATTGCATTAATATTTACTAATTATATGGAAACTAAGCAAGACATTAAATGAGAAACAAGCCTGAGAATTGGTGATCGAAGGCTAATTTCCCCTTTCAAATCACACATATTTAAGATAGTGCAGAGACTGCATGCCCAGCCCTAGCTATTCATCTGAAATACTTAACATCCATGTGTGACTTTTTAAAAATTAAGTTGAACATTAGGTAATCTGGAATTAAAATTTAAAATCTCCAAGTAATTCCCGTGGCTATTAGAAGCATAGAATTTAAAGTTAGAAGGCTTTTAAATACTGCTACCTTAATAATTTTACCACTGTTGCAGGAAAAAATATCAGACGCTCATAACACATTTAGGTTTGCCTTAATACTGAACAATATTCATTACAGATTGATGTGTACTACAACTGTGTCTCTGCCTTCTCTTGAAGTTACTTGATTCTGAATTCTTTGTCAGGCAATTCATCCATCTCCATTTCTTTAGGGCAGTCACTTTAGATTATGTCTACCTAGTGACATGTTTCCCTGGACACTCTTGCTTCTGTGATCACTGTATCTGTGCCCTGGAAGAAGTACTAAGACAATTCTCACAGACTGGCTTCATCTGTGAATGTCCTTCACCAGTAATCACGTCCAGGGTTGCCGAGCAGGCCATCTGGTATCATCCCTAAGCCTGAGATTACCATGGTACCAGCCTGGAATTCTGCGGCCACAGAAGCTGGCACAGTGCTAGGCTAGACATACATGGCAACTTTGGCTGACATAATCCTGGGGCTGCTTCCACTGAGGACTGTCTAGAGCTGATGGATCTGTATTTAGTCAGACGGAAGATTAAATGTGCTTTGAAAGGATTTTGGATTCCTTCTTGATACAGGGGCATATCTGGAGCTCAGTTTAGGGATGGTGGTCTATAATCAGAAGCCAGGGGAGGCTGCTCATGGCTAGTTGTTTATTGTGGTGGACTTGGCATTATGGTTCAAAAACAGTCCTACACCCCCCCCCCAACTGTCTCCATAGTATCTCTCTGTACCATACTGCAAGTAGGGGAAGGAAATTGAGGTAATGTAAAACCCTCCTTCATCCTTGCATCTGAATTGCTGATGTGACATCTTCCCTGCTTTCCTCATTTGCTTGTGAGGATGTTTTTGCACATGGACGGTTGTTGAAAATGATATTTCTATGAGATCTCGTGTTACCCCTATTCCTTCTTACTACCATACTGTTCTGCCCTCTGTGCTTTTCATTGAGAAACACAGCTTGGTATGTATGAGTATGCAAGATAGATACATCTTTCTTTTGCTTGAGACAAAAGTCTCATGTAGCCCAGGCTGGCCCGGACCTTATGGTCCTCCTGCCTAAGCTTCTGGAGTGCTAGGGTGACAGACATGCGTCAGCCACCATTTCTGGATTTACATCTTGTTTCTTTCAGTTTCTTCCAAATATTTGCCACTCTCTATCAAGTGGTCCTTATAAAAAACCACCATGAGACACAGAATATGACAACAGATTTGGGGAAATCATCAGTTACCTGTGATTGTGAGACAAGCAAGTAGAGGACTGTCACAATGACCAGCCCCACTGCATGGTGCCACCTGTGCGTGGACACACCCCCAGCACTCACAAGCACCTTTTGCCTTTATGTTCTTGAAATTCTTCATTTTTGAACACGAGGCCATATGTATGCACTTTATTTTAGGCTACATACTCTACTTCTCCAGTGCTGGCATTAAAGGCATGTCGTCATGTCTGGCAGCCTAGGGGTTTTAAAAGTGCTTATGGCAGACTCTAGGGCGAGGTGTGAGGAGGACAAGCTAGTCTGTCACCCAGGTGTCCATGTTCCTCTAAGGGCCAGTCAGTGGTCGTGAGCAGCCTTTCTGCAACCTTGCCTTTAAACACTCTCTTCGCCAAGACACATAAAATAATTTCTAGATGGGTATTGAGCATATCTACTAATCAGGTCTTTCGCAGGCTTCCTTCCCTTTTCTCTGCTTGCTAAACAGTTTATCACTGCTCACTAACACATCACTCAAACCTTATCTCCATTAAAAAGTTATTTATTCATTTATTTTCTGCTAATGGGTGTTTTGCTTACATTATGTGCACCTCATGTGTGCAGTGTCTTTGAAAGCTGGAAGAGGGTATCACTTCCCCTGGAAATGATGTTTTTCCATATATAATATTTTTTCCGTGTTTCTCTGAGTAGTTAAATATATCTTAGTATCTTGAGGTTATGGATACAGGTATATTAGGGTGTGATTGGGAATCATGGGATATTTCTCTGAGAGGTAGAGTCCTGAAAAACTCAATGGTTACCAAAGCCACTGAGCTAGTGGCTTTTGGGTTCTTGTTTAGAAAGCTGGAAGAATGGAACCCACAGACCACCCAGGGTTGAGTCTAGAGAGAAGTTTATTATAGATAAACTTCTATGTGGGAGGGTGAGATGGAGACAGGAAGAAGAAATGGAATGGGAAGAGAGAAGGCAGAAATACGAGTGCATACTGCGCTTGAACATTGGGTGGGCGGGTCCCAGGAACGAGGGTATCATCAAGCTGGTAGAAGCGCTCTCTCTCTCTCTCTCTCTCTCTCTCTCTAACAGGGTCTTACCTTGTACATCAGGCTGGCAGCCACATCACAAGAGATCTGTCTGCCTCTACTTCTCTAGTGCTGGGATTAATGGCATGTATCTCCATGTCTGGCAGTCTGGGGCTTTTGAAAGTGCTTATGGCAGACTCTAGGGTGAGATGTGTGGAGGAGGATAAGATGGCCCTTCTAGATGTGCTCCGAGAGGGCACAGTGGTCATGGGCAGCCTTTAGCCGGAGGTGCTCATGAGGAAGCTGGAGGCAGACTTGTCTTCTGGCTTTCTGGCCTCCAGCAAGGACATTCTCAGAACTACTGCTTTGGGGTCCCTGCCCCTTTGAAAATACTCTCCCTGCCCGAGAGTTTTACTTTCACAGTCTGCTCTCTCAGTTCCTATTGAAAACAAGTTTGCTAGAATGAAGTGAGATCAACTTTCAGGCTGGAATGTCCAACCCTTCAAATGAGTGCTGACCACAGAAAGGCCAAGATAACAGCAAGGTGAGCTTGCCAGCCCTTTCAGCTTGTCTGCTTCTGCCTTGGAGTCCAGGCACTTGGAGCCCAGGCACTCTGTCTGATCTGTCTCTCTCTCTACCTAGAGCCTCATCAGGCTCTGTGCTGGAACTGAAATCTCCTAACAACAATGAGAACGCTAATGTGTGTGGAATTTCCATCAATACAAGTGACCTTTGAATCCCACCCTTGAACACCATGGACAGCTTAAGCCTGACATATTCGAACATAGTGTGTGTGTCCATTCACATACAAACATGGGCACCCCGGCTGGTCCTTTTTATTAACTTCAGATGAACTGAAGAGGCGGAGTGAGGGCCCATGGTGCTTTAGCATTTTCTGTATGGTACCCATCCATCAGACTGTGCTGGCAAGCAGGGGCTGGTACAGAGGAGCTTCTATTCCAGTAGCGAATGGAGCTCCTCTGATTGACCGGGGTGCAACCAGGATGCCCTGGCTATTGTGACAGCGTGACTTCTAGCTGTGCTGTCACCAGACCAGGTCGGCATTCCCACACCACCCAGAAGCACACAGGGGCAGTTTCAGGGGGCAATCGGTGCCTCTGTGAAAGAAGCCCTCCCAACAGGCAGAATGGAAAAATGATCCCAAAGCAGTAACTGGGGTCCTTTGAAAAGTAGGTTTAAAAGGCCTCCTTCTCTTCCCATTCCTTCTGCTCTCTAACCCTTCCATTAACCCCTAGAGCCTCTCCCTCTTGCTCCCGTCCACAGAAGAGACAAAAGACACTCGGGAACTGGAAAGGGCTGGAGAATGGCTGAGGCAAAACTGAGGGGGGAAATTAATAAATCTCCACATTTCCTAGACAGGCAGACCCCGTAAACCACCATGATTCATGGATACTTATAAAATGAGAGGCAACGCCCTTTAAAAGTGGGCGGGCAGAGTTTCGAAGGCTCAGAGAGCCTCACGATAGGTTCACTGCCCGACGAAGAGCGCATTTCTCACGTTCTCAGTTGCTCTATTTTGTTTGGAAATGTCTGAACTCAAACCCAATCGCACCATGAAGCATACCCGTTGTCTGAGCACCCTACTATGTAAATTACCTCGAATGCATATAATTTTTTTTTCCTGTGAATTTCACATTTGAGCTTTGGGGAACTGAGTGATAATTGGTCACCTTTTGTCTTTTGTCTTTTTTTCCCCCCCAGTGTGGCATTAAGTCTCTAATTTGGCGTTTCCTGTCGTGTGTAGTAGGATATGTGTTGTTTTAAACCCAAGGACTGCTGACATAGACGGTGGGCAAAGATCTGTGAACCAGAAGTAAATTCGTATAGGGAACACACAAAAAAGATTGCTCTTCGGTCAGACTTAAGCCATTGCTTTTTCTCTAAGGAAGAAAGGGCACAGGTTAAGAAATGGCACCGTCAAAGACCTTCTGCCCAAATGTGCTTCTCCACGAGGCTTCCCGCTGCGTGCATATGAATGCGCCTGGAGCTGGGAAAAGAACCCAAATAGGATTTCAAACAACCAAAAATGTTAACTCAAACATTTAGGTATTTCGCAATGCTGCTATTCATTCATTCACTGATTTTTTTTTTTTTTTTGTCTTAGTTTAAAGAGATGCTAAACAAAAGGAGGCAGGCTCTACATGTATTTACATTCCAAAACTAAGCTGCCTTCACCATCCCCCAAGTCTGTCATCCCATCAGAGCTAAACAAACCGTAAAGTCTGGCCCTATGCGGAGGCCTGGAAGCAACAAGCATGGTAAGAAAGTTCCCTCTCTTCCTCAACAAAGCAGAGCTGAACACCATAGTGGTTCATGCATCCTAGCCCCTTTCTGCTTGGTGATTTGTGCATCTGAAGATAGTATCTGCAGAGAAGACTAAGGAATAAGACCAGCGCCTGTACTAATTTGGTATCATTCTTCATTCAGTGGTGAACACCAGTGAGATGGGATGCCACTGGCATTTTTACTAACCAGCTTAATGAAAAAAAAATTTATAAAGCTGAACAATTTATGATTAAAAAGTAGAAAATACCCTCTAAATCCTCAAACAAGAACCCTGAATGATATAAACATTTTCATTTTAGTTACAATGCCCTTAACCCAGTTAAAATGTTATATAAATCTGTTACCTTATAGTAAGATTGTTCAAACGGCTCTTGTGTGAGACCTTATCCATGCAAAACGAAGGAAGTACTTAGCAAGTCAGCTTCTGCCTAAGAAGCTTTACATTGGCCTGGAAATTAGACTACAGCGGTTGATTGCCTGGTAGTCCTTATTTTCAAGACATTTGGAATTCCTGTTTCTTTAGGAGCTTTATTAGCAAATGAATTAATTAGCAGAGGACTAGATCTAGAATTCCATCTGTTGGAAACACTTCGTAAATTAATATGTGGTACAACAACAGTTGAGGGTATTGAGACCATAAAGTCACAGAATGACCTAGGTCTCTAAATCTGTCTATAAATTCCCAATTTTCTAATTTAGATCTACTGTGTTCACACATTTCCAGAAAATTTGCTGAAAAGATGTGACTTTTACAATATGACACTGCAATGACCATGCCACCATAACCCCTTATAAATATAATACACGCCACTCTGTAAATATCTAAAGCAAAAAAAAAGTGGCCCTTCTAATTCAGTTGTTGCATACAGAAGAGTCAGGAAGGAATTTAAGCACTGTCTATTAAAAAAAAAAAAACACATTTATAATTTCACTGTTTTTCACAAATACGTACAAAAACCTTAAACCCTTTCATCTATGACATACTTTGCAATTCTTATCTTCTTCTCACATCTGAGAAGCAAATTAGCAGTTTTCAAATGAGATGCTCCAACACCAGTCAAGATGGAAGCTTTGAGCTTTGTTACAGTGAGTCTGACAAAACTAAATTTATCTGTAGAGCTAAGAGAAGTACAACCAGAATATCTAAATTAATATCAGAAGCATTAAATTTGTTTCTAAACACATCAGTCTTCAATGCTAAATGAACATTAAAACTCAATTGTGAAGGTTCCCCCCTTCCCACCTCACAAGATCAGTGGAAGCTAACTAGGAGGGAGCCTCTGCTGCCACCACCACAAGGAGTATCCAATAACTTATCTATCTAAACATCTTTCACCAGTAGGTAGCCAACTTCCGCAGAGACTCCATCAGGAAAAGTAGAAGGGAATGCTCATTTCTCTTGACAAGCTAGGGAGGTCTAATGGACTTGGAGTCTTTACTCTGCCAAGTAATAGTGGGGTGTGACGACCCAGCAAGGGTCAATGAAGACCTAGTTAGGAGTCAGACCTTCTAAGCTCAGTCTCCAGTAGAGAGGCAGGAAGTATCTGAGAACATCAACTCAAGAGGAGACAGAGAAAGGATCAATCAGAGTTTATAAAAATCACTGCCTGTGGGGCTGGAGACATGGCTCAGTGGTTAAAAGTACTGGCTACTCTTCCAGAGGATGCAAGTTCAGTTCCCAGCATCCACATGGTAGTACACAACCATCCATGACTCCACTTCCAGGGGCTCAGGTACCCTTTTCTGGCCTTTGTGGACACTAGGCATGCACATGGTACATATACATATATGCAGGCAAAATACCCATATACATTTGGGGGGAAATCATAGCTGTATGTCCAAAGTCCAGTGGAAAACCAGTTCAGGTGCCACAAACCAGGATACTTGTAACCTGGGTGAGAAAAGTTAACAGACATCAATACCAAGATGAGAGATGTTAGACTCACTTGACAAGGAGTTTTAATCAGCTATTACTAAAATATTTTCTCTTTAGTTTTGGTTTGAGACAAAGTCTCTTTATGCAGTGAAGGGTGAGCTTGAACTCATAATCCTCCTGTCTCAGCTTCCTGAGTGCTGGGATTATAAGTATGGGTCATTATGTGTGGCTACAAAAAAAGTCTTAGCGAACAATTAGAAAGATTCACGACATTAAAAAAAGAAAAGAAAAGAAAAAGCTGCCAGGAAGTAGAACATCGAAACCAAGCATCCATTTTAGAACTTAAAAATATACAAGTGAGATCAAATGCCCCTGCATATGCTCAGAGGAAGGCAGTAGTGTGATCTGGTTCTTCAAACAGCCATCCAGATTACTCAATCGGCACAACAAATTGAAAATGAGGAAGCCTTTTGTGGAAGCCAGTGAAAGCTTGGACAGAGCCAGGGAACCAATGCAAACAGTGGCCACCACTCCAGAAACCCATGGGACAAAACCATCTCCCTTGTTTACGTCTGGAGTCCAAGAAGAAAAGGGGGATGAGGGTGGGGAAGATTCTGTCTTCCTTCTGAGAAGTAATGGCAGAATAGTGCTTGCCTAATATGCATACGGTCCTGGGTTTGGGAATCCTTAACTTCAAGAGAAGGAAAATGAGAAACAGTGAATGAATATTTCCCCAACGTGTAAAAGATGTAAGCCTACAGATGTAACAGGCTGTGAGAAGCCAGACTGTTGAGGAACGGAAGAGAAACTGTATCTTACACACCAAAAGCAAACTTCTAACAAACCCTTTCAGAGAAGCATGACTGTAGTAAGAGGGTGACCACCTCAAGGATAAATAATTGAAAGGACCCTGCGTTCCCAGCGGAGGCCCGGAAGGAAGTAGCACGGCCTGTCCAGGCGCTGAAAGGAAGGGCCTTTCAACTGGCATCTCAGACCTAGCGAAAACATCCGTCAGATGTGAAAGGGAAACAAGACATCCTCAGTGAAGGAAGGCTGAGACGGTGCCACCAGCATGCCTGTCCTGAAATAATGACTGAAGAAAGTTCTAGAAACAACAGACATGGTAACAAATACAAGCTGGACCGTCAGGAAGGAAGAGAACTGAAAACATGACTAAAAACAATACACACTTCTTCTCTTTGGATAGACTGTGTTTCTGGCCAAATCCAAACCATCATGGCCTGAAGTGGTTGTCAGGCAGCAGACTGGAAGGGAACGCAGCCACCTTCAGGACCGAGAAGAGAGATATAAGGAAATCTTGGAGAACAGAGCAAAGGGCTCAGGTTTTCTTAATGATTTATTTGGTTTTATTTTATGTACACTGGTGTTCTGTATGTATGTCTGTGTGCGGGTGTCAGATCCCCTGGAACTGGAATTACAGGCAGCTGTGAACTGCTATGTGGGAGATGGGAATTGAATCCCTGGCACTTGGGAAGAGCAGCCAGCACACCTAACCACTGAGCCATCTCACCAGCTCCATAAAGAGCTCAGTTAACCTGGAGCCGGAATGGCAGTACCCCCCTACACAACCCCATCCCCCAACCGCCAGTCTGAGACTGGCCTGAAAAGCCAGAGGGGATGTTTCAGGAAATCACAAGTCTGGTATGGAAGCTCAGAGAGAAGACATTTTACCTTTCATTAAAATTAGTCAAACACTGACTGTGATAAACAGATATACAGTATCACAGAACATTCTACAAAAATCCTACGGTAGATGCGTTTAAAGCATTTATGATGAACTGAAATAAACTTATTTAAAATGTTTAAGTCACTCCTGGAAAGAGTGCAAGACAAAGCAGTGGACATGGAGAAAAGAATAAAAACACCTCGTGAAGTGGCTGCTGTCAGTCTGACACGGAAAGCTAGAGACAATGAGGACCTGATGAGGGATCTCAGGGTGATCACAGAGATCTACTTACGGGAAAAGCTGATGTGGGGTGGGTACACACCAGACCAATGCCAGTCCCTCATTCTCATGTTTAATGTAAAGGTTCAAAAAATGTACCTGTGGGGAACCATGAAGGGTACATGTAACGTCTCTGAACGATCTTTATATAATTCTCTTATATATCTGTGTAATATACATTATAATATATTATATATAATATATGTATATATTATATATGTTAGAGAAATTATATATACATACACAGATATACTTAAATTTATTCTTGTTCACAAATATTTATTTTTACGTATGTACGTATGTGTTTGTATGTGAGCATGTACATGTGGATACTCCCGGAGCTGGCATTACATACAGGTAGTTGTGAGCACTATATGAGTGCTGGGAATCAAACTCACATCTTTTCAAGACCAGTACATGCTCCTAACTGTTGAGCCATCTCTTTAGGTCCAACTTTCTGATATTTTCAAAATAAGAGTCAACAGTATGTCTATGGACAGGATCAAACTATATGAAGGTCACAGTGCTTCGGATGACTGATGAAGGTAGCCAATGCATGCTCAGTGGGTACTAATAACTATAATTCCTATTGTCTGATGTGTGTGAGCGTTTGCATGTACACATGCCATGGTGTGTGGGTGGAGGTCAGAGATCAACTCTCAAGATTAGGTTTTGTCTGCACGGCTTCAGGTAGTCATGCTTGGATCCTCAGGCTTCTACTCACAGAACCAGTCCATCAGCCATCTGGACCTTCTTGATACTTTAAACTGGGGAAGATTTACCAACGTTATAAAAATTTTAAGTCAGTATCTAAGTGTCACTTTCGGGTCAATGTGGTATTATCCAAATTCACATAGTTATTGTCCCTGGGGGTAAAAGGCTGTACGGAGCTTCCTGAGCAAGCCTACGAGCGAGCTAGTCACAATTAGTCATGACAGTGTTCTAATCTAACAACATTGATAACACACTTAGCTAGAGCAGATAATAGTCCACTGCTCAGAAATTTGGATAAAAAACCTTCTATGTCAAGAATTTCTCTGCACACACTTATATGTACAGCCAAGCACATCCAAGACCCTCAGAGAGTGAAGCATAACATCTTAAATCCAGGTCCTTTTAAAAAAGATCATTCACAGGTGGCAAAGCCATTTCTATATGAATTTACTAAACAAGCTAGCGAATTAACAAACATCTCAAGAATGAGTGACATAGGTGACACAAAAATGAACAAGGCAGGCTATCCATGATGTCTACATATAGGTTTACAGTATACAGCCATAGTCTTTAAAGGTTATAACTATCTAAAACGTACAGAGATAGAAGGAAGCAGGACTCAGCCCCAGGCTCACTAAAACTTACAGAGATAGAAGGAAGCAGGACTCAGCCCCAGGCTCACTTGCTACCCCAGAAGAAGGCTCAGACTCTCTGGCCACTAACTGGGCAGGTCCCTGGGTGAAACAATCCTCTCTGTGTGAAGCTGGTGGGGGCAAGGGCAGCAAGCTCACCTGGGCCTCCTGTATCTGCTGGCTAAATGCACACACGTGATACAGTGACAGAGGGGGAGGTAAGAGGGTAAACAATAGCTATACACCGAAAGCAGTCTCCATGCCAAGAACAGCAAACCTAATATCGTGCTTAGGAAGGAGATTCTGTGAGGAAACAGAATTTAATTCAATTTCTCAAAAATTAATTGGAACCTTGGAGACGATGTTAAGCTGATAAAGGACCCGAGGCAAACTTCTAACATACCGTGATCACATTTTCATGACCAAGATTTTAAAACTGGAGAGTCCGTGAACAAAGGCAATGTGGTTCTTTTTGAACAGAAGCGTTCACAAAGTTACAATCAGTTCTTCTTCCTTCCTTTCCTCAAATTAGTGGGAAAGTTCCTCTACCCTTGGCAAGTGTCTGTCTGTTTGTTTTGGTAATTATGAAGCCTAATCAAATCAGTGAGAAAGCTATTTCCCAGGGATAAGACAGCAGGAGGGGCTCTGGATATTTTAAGCTACCAGGGTGTCAGTTTAGAACAGCCATTAATTTCTGGGAATATTTCACGTGCCATGAAAACCAGCTTAGCTGGAACCTCCTTGGCACTTTTTCCCCCCTCAGGAGTATTTCTAGAACTTTGCAAACTAGAGTCCTCAACATCTCTCTTTGGCAGGAATACTGGAAATACCAGCTTCCTGTGATATCTCAGCTTCCATCATGAAACAGAAGGTCTGACAGGATAATTTCCAAACATGAGCAAGGACCAGGGCTGCAGCCATTTGCTACAGAAGCAATTAGTTTCATGTGCACTCATTTTATAGTTTTGATTATGGACAAAGTTAATGCTGAGTTTTTTAAAGTTACTTTTTGAAGGCATGCTCTTACGTTTAGCTCAGGTTAGCCTTTTTCTCCTCAAGCATTACTTGCTCACTCACCTCCCCTTTTCCCCAACAGGGCCTTTCCCTAGTGTACCTCGATTACAAGCACATACCACATGTTGGTCTATTTTTAGCTTGGTCTCTGGGGATTGAACTCAGGCCATCAAGAGTACCCCCAGATCTAGTATCTTTAGATTGGTACCAACATGCCCAGCTATTCTTCACTATTCTATGCCAGTCAACACCTAACTGGCATTCTGTCCACTGAAGGTAGAGAGCAGAACTGGGTCTCTCTTTCTAGACACACTGACTGGGGACAAGCAGAAGTCTGTCAGTTAACGCTAGTTCAGAATGTGAATTCCAGAGTCAGAGAGCCTGGGATCTATCAGTGTAATGGCATTAACAAATTTTCTCAGGAATACAACGGGGACAATAAGAGCAACTATTTAATCAAGTTTCAGGTTTAAATGGAGTAATATTTATAATACCAATATTATAATATTGATACCAAGGGGCTAGAGTGCTAGAGTAATATCTCAGCATTTAAGATCACTAACAGAGGATGTGGGTTTAGTTCCCAGCATCCGTACTGAGGCTCCTCCTATCTATCTGTAACTCCAGTCCCTCTTCTGAACTCCATAGGCAACAAGCATAAACTTGGCACACACACATGCATGCAGGTAAAACACTCGTATACATAAAAATGAATAGTTAATTCTTTAAAAGGAATCTGGTAACATATGAAAATAGTGTATCTATAAACATGGTTCTCACCTTCAACTACACATAGAGAAACTCACTAAAAAAGAAGTCATAATCTGGGGCGGTTAAGAGCACTGACTGCTCTTTTAGAGGTCCTGAGTTCAATTCGCAGCAACCACATGGTGGCTTAACAACCATCTCTAATGGGATCCGATGCCCTCTTCTGGTGTGTCTGAAGACAGCTACAGTGTGCTTATATACATAAAATAAATAAATAATTCTTTTAAAAAAAGGTCATAATTCAAGTCTCACTTTCAGTTGGGAAGTGGCACCCTCCACTGATGGGCACACTGTGGCCAGAGCAAGCGCACACATCACACTTAGATGCAAATATCCCATAACCCTATTGTGAAAATTATACAAGTAGTAGAGTGCTCCTATTCAAAAGATCTTGAAGAGAGGTGTACCCAGTGGTGGTACCTGTGGCTAGCATGCACAAGGTCCTGGTTCAAGATCCCACACCAAAAACTAAGGAAGGTCAGAAAGGGAGCTAAGACTCTGGTGAGCAAATGCAAGGATTCCTGTGTAGCAAGGGAAGCAGAGAAGACAGGTGTGTTCAAGACACCCAGGATTTCAGGGGAGCGAGTAGAGTTTCAAACCCAAATAATGACATGCTAGGCAAAGCTCACTTCTGACTACACAGACACAATCAACCCAGCGATGTGTCATTTTTATAGAGTTTCAAGGGAGAAGCCAACTTGGAAGCCACTTCGAGAGAAAAATAACAGATACAAAGACAGCTTCGATCTGTAGCTGGGGCTGCCTCTCCACAAGTGACCCCCATGTACACGAAGTGACAGGTGAGCTCTCCGAAACCAGGAGGACAGAGTCAAGGAGACAGGCCCCATCTTAGCCATCAAAGGACTAAACCATCACTGAGACACTTGTAATAAAGAGGCTTTGTGTCACACAAGGGATTTTCCAATATCGTGAGTCATTGACTCAAACAGACATTTAAGACTATCAAGACTAAAATTAATATCTGTGAACCACTCCTGTGCACCATTAGGAAAAGATAGCCCGAGGCTCAGACCTCTAAGAGGGTACCATCAAGTTCCTGGGACCACAGCTCGAATGTCATGTTGGCCACTCAGTCAGAACAGATGAATAGACACATTCAGTTTCCCGATGAAATGACTCAGGAAGATGTTGTAAAGAAAACATCCATGTTTTATCTCGTGCAGGACACTGAAGATAGAGTGCATAGCCATGTGAGGCAGGAGGATTGTTTATCTGTCTCAGGTAACATTTGACAAACTCTAAGGACAACATTCAGGGGCAGGCCTGGTGACCATTGCTTTGGGGATACTATTCACTCACGGAAATAATATTTTTACAGATATCTTACTGAGAGGAGCATAATTTAAAGGCTCACATGAATGTGTCCCATTCATTAAAAACAAGTTCCAAAATATGCCACTGTTCACAGAGGTAGAATTTGGGATGGTCATTGTTGAGAAGAAAATAGAAAATAGTTTCAGACTTGGCAAAACTACAATAATGTGTTTTCCCAGTAAGGGACCACCGATATGCCTTCCATACCCATGACACACACACACACACACACACACACACACACA
>JADRCH010009323.1:0-37712 GCA_019843965.1 Rhynchomys soricoides
TTCCTGAGCAACAAAGTCTAACACACACACACACACACACACACACAGGAACTGAAAACCACTATTTCCAACAAGCTGAGCCCTTCAGAGAGCCTAATGAGAACCCTTGGAAAGATTTGTTAAGCATCAGTCCTCAAGGCTCACAGTTGCTTCATAACTGTAATCTCCCACCTTACATACTAACCAGGAGTCTCTTGGAAAAGAGAAAACATGATTTCTTAATGGGTATGCAGGAAGACGATTGATTGTTGGCTCTCCCATTAGCTAGGTAAGCCATTTAAATGGCTCCTGCCTCAGTTTCCTAGTCTGTAAGCATGGGACTAGAGTCCATTAAAGAATCTCCACCTGAAACTGGGCTGCATGGAGACTTTGTAGGATATCTCTGAGGGTACTGAGTCTACTTTCTCTTTGTTCCTTATGTGCTGAACATGTCTCTCTTTTCAAAAAACAAAACCAAAACCCAAAAAAGTGGTCAGGGACATTAATGGAAGCTTTCATCCGGTCAAGCGTCAGGACTAATGGAGTGTTTACAGACAGGCAGCAGGGCTCAGCCCTTTAGTTTCTTGACTTTCATTCTTCAAATCCTTTCAGTCTGCCACCCTTCATGTCTCTTTCCTTCCTTCTTTGCTCTGCTCCAGTTGTATTTAACATCCTGAGAGTGGCTACTGTATACAAGGCACTGGAGCTCACTACGGAGTAGGAAGAGGTGAGTAGGACCTAAGTCCTATATCAAAAGCACCTCTGTGTTTCAGGAGGACAGCTCTGGCAGAACTGCACAGGTCAGGTTAGAGACAGACAAGCAAGGAAGTAGCATACTTTCTTAGAGAGGAGGGCATGAAACTCAACTTGAGAGCTGGGATGCTGCCCAGTATCAAACCAGAGTCAGGTACCTGATCCATGATGGAGCTGCCTGTGTTGATGGCACTGCATTAGATGCGAGGATTACAAACAGAAGGCTGGATGCTAGCTCAGGCTGTGCAAAGAGTGACAAGACACAGAACAAGGAACAGGTTGAGGAGAGGAAATAAATCCCAGCTTGAAAATGAGTCTACCTAGTGAAAGGGTGTTGGAGCCAATATGACATAGAGACATTCATGTAAAGCACGGTCAGAGGACACCGAGATGACAGTGAGAAGAGTGAGAGACAACATCACGGTGGTGTGGTCAGGAGAGGACTGAGCAAGCGGAAGACATGAGGAGGGACAGAAAAGGAAAGGAGGAGCTGTGGGGTTCAGATCTGACAGGGGGTTGTACTCAAGGGCCTTGGAGAAAAAGCTGAGTGGGGAAGAATGCAAACAGAGGCTGAAGGAAAGAAGCAAGGTGCTGGATGAGGTGGAAATCACTATAGGTGCGATCCTATAGCAGAAACAAATTCACTGCCACCACCACCACCAATAACAGTTAACAAAAAACCAATGGTGCACAATGCCCAAAATAAGCTGAGAAGCATGAGAAAAAGCAAAGAAAATGCACATAAAACAAATGTGGACAGACTTCAAGGTAGGACGGAGAGAGAGGGAAGCACTGATGTTGGCAGTAGGTCATCAGAGACCTCAGAGAGCAGCAGCTGTCACTTTGCACCCAGAAGGACCATCCTTAGAGAACAGCAGTGAGCTGAAACTGCATAGCAGAAGACGGCATCATGGGTGGCAGGAGCATGCCTCTCTTTTTCTCTGTTTTCTTTCATTCCTACCCACCCCCAACCCCCACACTCCTTAATCATTGAGTTTGGAGAAGACTTGAGCAGATTTTCAGGTCAAGGAGAAGAAACAAACCTGCAATTTACCTCTGCTGTCTATTTCCCAGGGAACACAACGACACTGACTCCTGGTTAGGGGTCTTGATCTTTTGATCCAACTTTCTTCTGGTAACTAGCTGCATATAGTGCTGGTAGAACCTTGGTACATGACCTGAACACTAAGTCCATTTGCCACAGTGCCTTAATACATGTGTTCCTCTGACACTGCCAGCGGGTGTGCTGGCTAGATAGATTTTATATCAACCTGACACAAGCTTAGTTCATCTGGGAAGAAGGACTCTTAATTAAGAAAATGCCTCTATGGGATGGCCCATTGGCAAGTCAGTAGGCCATTTTCTTAATTGACGATTGATGGTAAAGGCCCAGTTCATTGTGGGTAGTGCCAGCCCTGAGCTGGTGGTGCTGGGTGCAATAAGAATGCAGGTTGAACAAGCCTATAAGGAGCACTCTTCCATGGACTCTGCTTCAGTTCCTGCCCTGACTTCCCTATATGAGAGAAAGAATGAGTCTAGCATGGTGGCACGCTCCTTTAATTGAAGCATTTGGGAGACAGAGGCAGATGGATCTCTGTGAGTTCAAGTTCAGCCTGGTTAACACAGCAAATTCCGGGCTAGCCAGGGAACTATATAGTGAGACCCTATCCCAAACATACACACACACAGACACACAGACACACACACACAGACAGACAGACAGACAGACACACACACAGCACAAAGTAAGATGAAATAAACGCCTTTCCTTCCCACGCTTTAGGTCATGGTGTTTTATCATACCATTCAATAGAAAACTAATGAAGACAGTGAGGTTGTGACCCAAAGAGGCAAATTATCACCCTCTCTGAGAGTTGAAACTGTGGAGAATGAGATGCTACTATTGGGCTGGAGAGATGGCTCAGAGGTTAAGAACATTGGTGTCTCCTCCAGAGGATCCTGGTTCAATTCTTAGCATCCACATGGCAGCTCCTAACTGTCTGTAGCTCCAATTCCAGGGAATCTGACACCTTCACACAGATATGCAGGCAAGCAAAACATCAATACACATGTTTTAAAAAAGGAATCATATAAGGAGGAGGAGCTAAAATGACCTCTGATCTAGACATCTTGAGCAGAAAAATAAGCAGATATGTTCGAAACGAACATAATGAGTCTCAAATCTGGGTCTCAAGAACAGGTGACAGGTGATTAGTGACTTTGCTCCTGAGATGTAAACAGCTACAAGCTGGACAGACACAATTTCCTTCAATGGATACTGTTGTCTCAAGGTTTTTCTAAATTAATGTCTTCCAATATGGTTCTGGGGACTGTACTCAAGGCAGATTCTACGCTCTAGCGCTGAGCTCCAGCCTCTTCATCCTGCTAGAAGTGTCAGCATCAATAAGCAAAACTGAACCAATAATACTAGTTTCAGAGTATGTAAAACATGACAGCATGCACACAAGAATATGCATAAATATATACTCATTTTACAAAGCAAATACTAATTATTATTTTATGCTAGAATTGAGAGCTTTTGAGTAGTTAAATTTTTCACATTGTTATAGTGTGGAGTAGGATGACCCCACAATTCCATGTATAAAAGGCATGATGTGTCCTAGTATCACTGGGAGGTACGGGAACTTTAGAAGGTAGGGCTTGTGGGAGATGTCAGTCTGCTGGGGGTGTGCCCGGGCTGGGAATGTGGGACTTTAGCTCCTTTCTCTATCTCCTTCGCCTCCCCTCTTCCTCTGCTTCAAAATATCCTTCCTACCATGATAGGCTGTTTTGCTCAGTTACCACAGACTGACGTCTCTAAAACCGTGACTAACATAAATCCCTACTCTTTGTAAGTTGGTGACACGTATCTTGGGTATTTGATAGAATGGTAGGAAGCTGTAGCACATTTGCCCAGCCAACAAGTAAGAAAGCAGGGACTAATGGCCAGCTTCTCCCATGCCTAAGTCTATGCTGCATCCAAGGAAAGAAGCTAGGCCAACTATGGAGAACTCTGCAGCACACGGCTTCCTCAGAGGGTTGAGGCCTTCCATTTTACAAGCTGGACCAAGATGAGATCTGATTGCTGAGGCCTTTTTCTATAGTTCCTTTCCAAAGTAAATTAAAAGTATACAAATTCATTAGAAAACAAACCAGAAGCCTCCTAAGGGTGGCTGCCCATCATCTTTCTGTAGTGGCATCTAAGATTCAGGATAGCAAGTTCTATAACTAAAATTTAACTAACCCCCTGGTTTGCTTTGGAGCATGCATCAGTCACTGTATTCCTTCAAGCCATTACCTGTTCCAAGTCTTTATACCTTGTCCTTCCCTTCCCACACAAGAAACTACCCCCAACTCCAGTCCAAACCAAACTCCGCAAAACATCTACTCAATAAATTTGATTTATATAAACTCGCTCAATTTCTTTCTAACTTGAAAAGGGTTTCAGGCTGACATTTAGATCATGTAGTGATCACATCTGTGTCCAAGGTTGGCTTTGGGAGTGTGCAAATTCCTTGCACGTCCACACAGGACCCCACTTTTGAAAGGCACCCAGGCCAAGATTGTGTGCTAAAGTACTCTGTGGTTACTAGCCTGGACTTTCTGTCATTCATAGTGATATTGAGGCTTGAACCCAGGGCCTTGCACATGCTACCTCTGAGCTCTGTACAACCTAGAGAATATTCCAATTTTGTGGTAAGTTCTTGTAACAAGCACTAGTAACCCTCTCTCACAAATGTGTGCTTGGGTATTAAACACACTTCTCATTGTATTAAATTCACTTTCTATGGGAGTCTTCATGTCTGTCTCATGAGCACCCTAAATGGAAGGCAGTGCAGAAGGCACTCTACCTACACCAGTAAAGCCAGCCCACCACTCCAGTTAGGTTTCTGTGATGAAAGCTGCTATTCGTTCCCAGAACACTATAAAAGCCATTACATTCCTCTTACTATGGCAAGCAACAAAAATAATGACCTCTGCCTTATTTGCTTGTGAAGAAGAAACACTTCGCATTTTAAAGCAATGAGAAGTGGCAGGGTATTAGCTTTGTTTTTTAAGGGCTTTTATTTTCTTTGAACTTTTTGTTAAATCTGAGCATCAAAGCATGTTTTCAAAGTTTACCATTCCAGCATCTTAGATTCCAAACAAGGCAACTAACTTTTCCTAAGGGCTGAATGCTGCTTCATGCAATGATTAATCTGAGTCAACAAATGACTGAAGGAATACCCACCCCCAAATGCTTATCTCTCAGTGTGAGCTAAAGGAGCTAGCAGCCTCTGGTGGTCCAGAGTGAAGTAACTGAGCTCACATTACCATCTCAGGCTCCAAGGGCTTTCACCTTATATTATTGCTTCATGTTGGTCCATCAAAGGGTCGGTCTGAGGGTACAATTTATATCCTATCATGCAAGTTCACTATAGACACCTGTGTCCCAGATAATACCACAAAGAGCAATCCAGTCCACAACGTTTGTGGTTGTGAGTACAGACACTGCACAATGGCACACTGGGTAAAGTGCTGCGCAGGCCCCATCACATGAGTTCTATTTACAGACATCATGGTGGAAGGAGGGGACTGGCTCTTGAAAGTTGTCCTTTGACTTCCAAGATATGTGCTGTGGTAGATGCGCGCGCACACACACATTAAAGACACATATACACACAAACAATAAAATAAAAACTCAATTTTATGAAAAAAAAATTGATTGAATGTCTCTCTCATAGAACCACAGGCTCAACAATTTTCCTGTTTTGGTGAGCATAAGATAAAGAACTCAGAAATATGTCTGGGGCTACTAGGAGAAATGAAGATCCAGGTTACTTGGGATAAAGTGAAAATCAATTTAATAATAATAACCTCTTTCCATTTAGCTGTCCTGTAACTTAATGGAGGAACATGAAACCAACAGCAGTGGCTGAGGGAAAGGCCTTGAGCTACAAAGGTTAAAGGTTCAGCATTCAGGACTGGGAAACTGAACAGCAGAAATGGAGTTTGGGGAGATGTCAGAAAGGTTGTCAGAGTCTCAGTTGCAACTTTTTCCACTAGCTTAAATGAAGCTGTTGATGTTTAACATTAGTGGTGATAACCTAAGAAAGACCAAATGGACGCTGTTGAGATATTTTAGGCAGAGTAATCAAGACACAAAGAGCATACTCTATTCACACTGACTAAACCTAGCATGCTGCCAAATAAAAAAGGGATTTGGAACAAATTTTGGACAAAAACTACTCATCTGTTTTGCAAGAAGGAATCAGAAGCACATAGGAGTAATCAGTAATTTTAAACTTGCCTATTAAGTCAGGACACTGATCACTAACAGATGCATATAGTTGCAAATTTCTCCAACAATGCTGTCAAGTCCCGCATTGTGGGTCTCGACTTCTGCCCAGGGTCTATGTTTCTAAATTTCTAATTACATTCAATACTAGTTATTTTGGGTACCTTGGTCAGTTTCTCTTGATTAGTCAGATACTGATTTGTAAGAAAGCCCAAAGAAAGGTCCGAAGCCAGGTCTTGGTATTCAAGACATTTGTACTAAGCAAAACTGAGCAAAAGGGGCTGGTGCTGGGTAGTCAGTGGGAAATGCTTTGTTCATAGACAAAAGTTGGGAGGCTGGATGTGGAAGACTGAGTGCAGCTCAGGGATTCTGGCAAAAGGCATGGGTTTTAAGATATATTCTGAAAATGCGAACAGGCTCTCAGGGTTCCTCACAATGTAATTCACCAACTAGTTCACTTTGGAAATTATAAACATGATATTCTCCCTCATGCATCCCAAGTCCATCTGTAGATGCCTTGAAGCTGCAGACAGCACTGAACTCCATAACCCAAAGCATGTTCCATTGTAACTAAGCCATCCCAGGCACTGGGCTGCAGTTTGGGCTCCATGAGGCACCGCAGCAAAGCTAGCATCAATTTCTTTTTCCTGTGCATGTTTTTTTTCTTTACAATTTCATGGATCTGTTCTTACCATGGAGTGTAGCAAACTTAGAATCTACTTCTATTTGGTTCAATATTGAACTGAGGACTTCCAAGCTTTTTATTTAGAGGAAGTACTTTATAGCTTCCCTCTGGCTTATGCAAATAAAAGCATAACTACCCTTGTCTGCTGTTAAAATAGAGGTGACCACAGCACAATACTTGAGCTCTGGAACGGATGACTGAGGTGACCATTGAATGACTAACCGATGGACAGAAGATAAGGCACAGGTACAATGGACAAGAGGTCAATTCATATCTGTGAGCTTGACAGAGGTAAATGGGTGGGGTGCAATTGAGAGCCTGAGAATTTTGAGAATTTTCCATTTATTATATTTGGTAACCAAACTATGGGGGGTGACTTCTGTACAGAAGAAAGAAACATGGTATGAAACGTGGTATGCACTATGAAGTCTTATCCAAAGGGGCAGCGAGAACACAATAATGGAATGACCACACGGCATACGAAGGAGGCTCTGTCTCTTTGCTTCATACCCTAGCAAGAACTGGAAGCCGGAATACTACTACTATATATCACAATCAATGGTTACAGAGGTGTTTTAGGGCCCGTTAAAGGAAAACTATTTCCTTCTAGAGAATGAAATCTTGGTGGAGACTTCTATTCCACCTAGGCAGGTCAATGAAGGGACCATCCCTTGGGAGGGCAGAACCACTTCCTATGAGGTGCAGTCTTCTTAAGCCACGCTAAAGAGACAGAAGACAGAATGTACATTTATTTCCCAGATCTCCAGCCTCCACTAGTACAGTCTCTTGCAGAGCTGCAGCCATGAGGCTTCAGAAGTGGAAATCTTTTCCTGCTCTCTCTCTTTTCTAAGTGTACTTCCCTCCTTCCCTCCCCCTCCCCACCATGCAGCTCCCGTTTGGTCACATGGCTGATGCCCCCTTAACCCAAATGGCATGGCATGTTCACCTCCATTCCATTCTCCTCTAGCCAGCTGGTGAGAGTTACAGCTTGTGATTCCTTTAAACTATAATAAAATTTTCATTAAGCTTCAGTTTGAGTCCATTCTTCAATTCTTTTATCAATGGGAACTGAGAATCCCAAGCAAGTGGGTATCCCAGTTTTTCCTCCAATCCCATCACAGTCTGACTGGCTGTAATCACTGGCTAGGCATTTCTCATACATGTGGGCTTTACTTAGGGAATTCATAAAACTAAAACACATATAGGAGATCCACGATTGTCCGGAAAGTCTTCAAAAGAATTTTGACAATTCCCTTAGAAATCAGAACTGTTTGTCTCCAAACAATGTGGGAACTATGGAAACAGGCTTAAGCTGCAGAAGACTTCACCTGTGATATTTGTATTTCTTAAGTCTAGGGAGGCAGGGGATGTCAGTTGGAACATATATATTGTCTTACACTTGGAGCTAAACTTTAGAAATTTGGTAACATCTTTATCATGCCCCCTTGCTTTGAGAGCAACAAAGAAATGAGCCTGAGTACATACAACTGATGAGAACTTCATTCAAACCAAGGACCCAAAACAAGCTGAGGCAGCAAACGTCAGTCAATAGAAATACAGAGGCTTCCTGACCTAAATATGACAACAGAGAGAGCAAAACAAGCCTACAAAGAACATAACACAGATGTGAATAAGATCTCTCACTCATCTTTTCTGCCAGTACTTTCCCCTAGACCCAACCTAGGTCTTAGAAGACCTTCCCTTCGGCACCTTTACATAAAACACTCCCCTGTAAACTGACTTCCCTGTGGGTCTCTCTGGCATTGAGGTGGTCCCAAGAACTAACCTGCCTACTGGTGAGCATCTCCCAAGCAATTCACATATGCTAATTCACTTCACACTCACATAGAAAAACCAACAAGGTAGTTAGTTACATTACTGCCACTGTGTTACAGTCAAGGAAACTCTCTGAAACAGTGAGGTTAAACTCACCCTGTGCGGCAGGCAGCAAGTCTCCAGGGCTCACGCTTAGTCACTCCTGAATAACTTTCTGCTGTGAATGTTTTTTCATTTCCTGATGAGTTAGTTACTCTACTGTTCTTCAGAACACTCCACTGAAGTAATGGGTTAGGGGGGATTTATATGTCATGTGCAAGGCCCAGGCTCCATCCTTAGTGTATTGTGTACGCACATAGACCCACAAAGAAAAACTCACTGATTGTGACTGTTTTAGATCACCTTCTGACTCCTAATCAATTCCTTCCCGTGTAGAGGCAGAGCAAGGAATCTAGGTGCCTGATGCTGTAGGTTGTCTTAGGGCACTTGGTCTTTACGGTCAGATTAGCCGGTTATTTCTGGGCTATCAATGGGGTAGCATTTCACACAGACCCCTGGATATGAACTGTTAAGTAGTTTTACACTTAAAAAAAAATACTGTTTCTCAGTCAGCCACAAGAATGAAAGGACAGCCAAAATATATCCTAGAGATATATACTTTGTATAAAGTATTGGAACAGCCGTCCTACAGATATTAAAAAACCAAAATTTGCAAACTTTCTGACCCTGAGGAGTAACTCCTAAACAAAGGCGAGAGGAGAGAGAGGAGACAAGTAACTCGTGTCCTATAAAGATGGGTGGATGGGGGTGTGGTACAGGGCTCTCTTCAAATCCCAACTCTCAACGTTCTGATACAGTCCTACCACAAAACACACTCTGAAAACTGTGTTGAGGTCTGAACCTTTTGTACCCAAAGCTTGGGCTCTGACATCAAAACCTTTAAAAGCACAGATGAACCCAGTCATATGTCATACTTCTGACCTTTGTGCTTTCTGGCAGCACACAGCTTGCAGGCTAAGGGTCAGTAACCAAAACTTCTCTTCACACTGTCCTGTTTACTCACTTCTGCACCAAAGCCAGAGACTATCCCTTTAGCTACTGAGGCATTCCTCCCAGATGTGACAAATCACGGGAGTGTACTTTGATTGCTACTTTGTCATGTGAATAAGAGAAACTCTGAAGCTGATTCCCAGTTCTGTTTGTTTTTGGCATTTTTCCCAAAGGTTGTCAACTGCTCCCCAGAATTCTTCAGATGAATTGGTTTTCTTCTCACCCCAAGTGGAAAGAAAACTAAAGCTTATGTCAGTAAGTTGCTATCAATAATTGGAAATAATTCTGCATCCCTAGTATATATTTTCCAACTGCCATCTCATCATTCTTGGGACTGAGAAAGTCTTTTAACTATAAGACAAGCAAACACTAAAAATTCACTGTATTTAAGGTTATTCCAAAGTTCTGAAAATGGCCTGAGCATCATTAGTACACGTATGCTTTAGTATAAACAAGTCTCCCAAATTTGTAAAAACACAGATACTCTAGAATTACACACACACACACACACACACACACACACACACACACCACACCTCTGGATTCCCACTATTATTTAGCAACCTAAATAAAAGTTCTTTTTGTACTTCTCCTTACTCATCAACACTGTTGAATTGTCCAAGCACAACAAAAAAGTTGCTTGCAACCTTTTTAATCAACTGAGAGAAGGTAGTATTGTCATTAACTTTAGATTTGACATTCTTGTTTTCCTTCATGGATCAAGCAAAATTACTAGTTATTAGCTTTCCATAAAAAATGACATCTATCATTTAGCTTATCTGTTTAAATATAGTCCTATGCTTTTTAAAGGAGCAGTGTTATCCAGTACTGATTAGTCTGGCTATGCAATGTCCAGAATTTTAAAGCTTCCTATGATACATAGGTGCCTATTCCAGAGGACACTGCCCAGAATTCTCCTATTTGCTGGCATCAAGGCTTATAACCCAACTGGATTTGCTGTATGAACTATTTTCTCTTTAGCCCATGAGAGGGAACTCAGGCAGCACCAGGCTGATTTGTTACAGGAACATAATCAACAATAATCGTCATATTACTAAAGCTCATAACTTCATTGAGTCAAACACAGTAAATACTATGGGTTAAAGATAACGTACAGTGTCAGCCTTTTCTGCCAAGAGTGAGTTCTTGGATCTGGGGACAGAAGAACATCTCCCAACTCAGCTCAGTGATGTCCCAACAGTTTCAGGCATCAAAGCTTCTAACAGTTTGTCCTCAATCCCTAGCCCACCCCGGAGTTGAGGTGAAGGAAAAAGAGACCCAGGGCTGACAGGAGAGAGTTTGTTTTCTCTTCCTCTCCTCCCCTCCCCTCCCCCTCCCCTCCCCCTCCCCCTCACCCCCCCACAGTGG
This sequence comes from Rhynchomys soricoides, assembly GCA_019843965.1. Classification (NCBI taxonomy): domain Eukaryota; kingdom Metazoa; phylum Chordata; class Mammalia; order Rodentia; family Muridae; genus Rhynchomys; species Rhynchomys soricoides. Next base: position 10,890 of record JADRCH010009323.1, read on the forward strand.
AGAGTAGGCAGGCAGCAGAGGGAACAACAGGCTTGGGGGTGGGGTAGGGTGAAGACAAATATTTACATCTCTAAACAGAAAGAAAGATAACTGCTTAGAAGTAATTTGCATTCTTTTAGAAGACCTAAAGTTAAAAAGGAAAGCCTTCCCTAAAGAAAAAACACAGCGCCCCATTTCAGTTCTTTCTTTTGGGGCAAATTCACCAAGGCTCAAAGTAGCCCAAAAGGAGACCTGTAGTTAAACAATCTGCCGAAAGCAGATGACCTACTGAAAGCAGTCACCTTACATTTAACTGTAAAAGTGCCAAGACAACAATCAGTCCTAAAAGAAAATAAGACTGAATCTTCAACAGACAAGCAGTAAAGAGAACACAAATTCTAAAAAAAAAGTATTACATGAGGCAATAATCTAACTGACACTGTCATTGAAAGACATTTTTTTCTTCTTGTTTTTTTTTATGTTTGTTTTTGTTGTTGTTGGTTTTTTAAAATAAAAAAAATGGTTCTACTGAAATTATCTACAGAATCAGTTAGCAAGACAGATGAGAAAACAAACCCAAGTATCGGAAAGATACTGATTTATTATTGTGTGTGCATGTATGTGCGTGTGTGTGTGTGCGTGTATGTGTGTGCATGTCTATGTGTGTGCATGTCGAGGTAAGAGGACAACCTTAGGCATTACTCCCCAGGAAGTACCATCTACTTCTTCTTCTTCTTCTTTTTTTTTTTTTTTGAGACAAGGTCTCTACTGGCCTAGAACTCATAGAGTATGCTAGTATGCTAGGCTGGCCCACCAGTGAGTGCCACAGATCGCCCTGTGCAGCCCCATAACCAGAACTAGGATCCTGTGCTCAGCTTTTTAATATAGTCACTGGGAATCAAAATCAGGTCCTAATGCTTACACAAGTCTCAAAGGTCTCCCCAGTTTCCTGTCTTAATTTTAAATCTAATCTGAATCTGGGTAACTATAGACTACATAAAGGCCATCACTAAGGCCACCAAAAGATGATACTGGCCTCTGAAGAAATAACACCAGTTATTGTTTACCTGATCCCAGTGAGTCCCCAGAATCAGAAGGAAGAGAGCTATGGAAGGAGGGGAGAGGAAAGGAGAGAGGGGAACATGAGGAAGAAGGAGGGGCTGGTAAAAAGATAAAAAAGATGAAACACATGAACCCCGAGTCTACAGCTGATATTAAAAGTTCTAAAGGAGCAATTAAAGATCAAATTGTCGGGTAAATGGTAGCCTATCCAGAGAGCTGAAAAGGTACAGGCAAGGCTCACACACAGGAGCAGATCTGTAGCTTAAAAGGATGCTTGACCTTGATACAGAGTCATGCAAGACACTCAAGCTGAAGATAAACGCAAATATGTGGATATGAACTGTGAACGCTTTACTCTGCAGTTTCACACACATTGCTTGTAGATTACAACAACGCTGATGTTCTACCGAGCTGTATCGTCATTGCCCCAAGAAAGGTGAATCACGGGATTACAGGAAGATTTTCTATGTGACCTAGATCTAGTTCTGTGTGTACATCTCCTGTATTATTTTTTTTTTAATTTTCAAAGAACAGTTCGCTTTTTTTTTTTTAAATTCATACGGGTGTTTTGGATGTCTCATGTATGTCTGGGCACCGCATGCAGTGTCTAGTGTGCCAGGAAGTCAAAAGAGGATCTGATGTCTCTGAAATCAAGGTTGTAAGCTGCCCTGTAGATGCTGGGAACTGAATCCAGGTCCCCTAAAAGAGCAGCAGTACTGAAGCATCTCTGCAGCCACCCCTCCCCCGTGTGTACATTTCTAAAAGTAAGCACATGTCTTTAGTTGTAACATTTTTGGAAAAAAAGAATAGAGAAAAGGTGCAAGCATTTGGAAGCAGCATTCTTCTCATGTAGAAGAAACTCGGATCTAGTGATGGGAAGGAGAAATCCCACAAATTCCACTTTCAACTCATTGTCTAAGAAAGCATTTAACCGAAGACAATGTCAGAAAAGACTTGCTTATCCCTAGATGAAGAGCTACAGGAAATTAATGACTGCTGAGAGAGAATCAGTCTTACCCCAGGGATGAGCTCCCTAAATGGTTATTCAGTATCAAATGGTTAGTCCTAAAAACACATCCATATAAGTGACACTAAACAAACCTAGCTAATTGTATTTATACATCTATTCATTCATATATATATATATATATATATATCTCAAAAATAATTAAAAAGTCTGAACTTGAGAGGGAGTGAAAGGGCTAACATGGGAGAGGTCAGAGGAAGAAGTGAGAAGAAAATTGTTCAAGTATATATATATGTACACACACACACACACACACACACACACACACACACACACCTTGCCTGGTTAAAATTTGGGAAGGGAAAGTTGAAATATTCCCTTTATTAAGGCAGTAGAGGAAAGGTTACCAAACTGCTTTTGCTGTGGTATCAAAGGACCTTTAAGGTTTTTATTATTTTAACCAACAAACCAGAGACTGTAAATTTGCAGTATCTGCAAGTTTCTAGTGTTATTAACAAAATAGTTTTGTATAAATGTAACCATAGGGACCATTGAGGTGCCTCAGCAGGTAAGGGCCTAGCCTGGTGGTGAGTTGATCCCTGGGACTCACAGGGTGGGTGGGAGTTGAGAACCGACTGCCACTGTGGTCTTCCAACTTCCACCCTGGAGGTGTAGCACGCATATGCACACACATGCAGGTACACGGAAAATAAATAAATAAGTCAGTAACAAAAATCTCCATAGATGCAAAGTGCAGTTTATGACTCCCTAAAGGTAGGCATATGTCTTAAAATCCTGTTATAATATTAAGAATCTCTCGATCAAGTTGTAGTTTCTGAAGACATTCGAGGAAAGACATCATTTATTCCTTTAGATAAGCACAAATCACAATCTCTACAAGTGAGTATTCCATGAATTATCAATCCTCATGCTCACGGCACTTCACGGGTTTTTGTTGTGACCTGCATCCAGCTGAAGCTTCTCTTGTTTGATTTCAGTTTTATGACTCTTAAATTGGCTTTTTCCTTTATACCCCCAAAACGACAATAATGCTTTAAACCTTGAATGATAACCTTGAATGAATGATTGCATTAATATTTACTAATTATATGGAAACTAAGCAAGACATTAAATGAGAAACAAGCCTGAGAATTGGTGATCGAAGGCTAATTTCCCCTTTCAAATCACACATATGTAAGATAGTGCAGAGACTGCATGCCCAGCCCTAGCTATTCATCTGAAATACTTAACATCCATGTGTGACTTTTTAAAAATTAAGTTGAACATTAGGTAATCTGGAATTAAAATTTAAAATCTCCAAGTAATTCCCGTGGCTATTAGAAGCATAGAATTTAAAGTTAGAAGGCTTTTAAATACTGCTACCTTAATAATTTTACCACTGTTGCAGGAAAAAATATCAGACGCTCATAACACATTTAGGTTTGCCTTAATACTGAACAATATTCATTACAGATTGATGTGTACTACAACTGTGTCTCTGCCTTCTCTTGAAGTTACTTGATTCTGAATTCTTTGTCAGGCAATTCATCCATCTCCATTTCTTTAGGGCAGTCACTTTAGATTATGTCTACCTAGTGACATGTTTCCCTGGACACTCTTGCTTCTGTGATCACTGTATCTGTGCCCTGGAAGAAGTACTAAGACAATTCTCACAGACTGGCTTCATCTGTGAATGTCCTTCACCAGTAATCACGTCCAGGGTTGCCGAGCAGGCCATCTGGTATCATCCCTAAGCCTGAGATTACCATGGTACCAGCCTGGAATTCTGCGGCCACAGAAGCTGGCACAGTGCTAGGCTAGACATACATGGCAACTTTGGCTGACATAATCCTGGGGCTGCTTCCACTGAGGACTGTCTAGAGCTGATGGATCTGTATTTAGTCAGACGGAAGATTAAATGTGCTTTGAAAGGATTTTGGATTCCTTCTCGATACGGGGGCATATCTGGAGCTCAGTTTAGGGATGGTGGTCTATAATCAGAAGCCAGGGGAGGCTGCTCATGGCTAGTTGTTTATTGTGGTGGACTTGGCATTATGGTTCAAAAACAGTCCTACACCCCCCCCCCAACTGTCTCCATAGTATCTCTCTGTACCATACTGCAAGTAGGGGAAGGAAATTGAGGTAATGTAAAACCCTCCTTCATCCTTGCATCTGAATTGCTGATGTGACATCTTCCCTGCTTTCCTCATTTGCTTGTGAGGATGTTTTTGCACATGGACGGTTGTTGAAAATGATATTTCTATGAGATCTCGTGTTACCCCTATTCCTTCTTACTACCATACTGTTCTGCCCTCTGTGCTTTTCATTGAGAAACACAGCTTGGTATGTATGAGTATGCAAGATAGATACATCTTTCTTTTGCTTGAGACAAAAGTCTCATGTAGCCCAGGCTGGCCCGGACCTTATGGTCCTCCTGCCTAAGCTTCTGGAGTGCTAGGGTGACAGACATGCGTCAGCCACCATTTCTGGATTTACATCTTGTTTCTTTCAGTTTCTTCCAAATATTTGCCACTCTCTATCAAGTGGTCCTTATAAAAAACCACCATGAGACACAGAATATGACAACAGATTTGGGGAAATCATCAGTTACCTGTGATTGTGAGACAAGCAAGTAGAGGACTGTCACAATGACCAGCTCCACTGCATGGTGCCACCTGTGCGTGGACACACCCCCAGCACTCACAAGCACCTTTTGCCTTTATGTTCTTGAAATTCTTCATTTTTGAACACGAGGCCATATGTATGCACTTTATTTTAGGCTACATACTCTACTTCTCCAGTGCTGGCATTAAAGGCGTGTCGTCATGTCTGGCAGCCTAGGGGTTTTAAAAGTGCTTATGGCAGACTCTAGGGCGAGGTGTGAGGAGGACAAGCTAGTCTGTCACCCAGGTGTCCATGTTCCTCTAAGGGCCAGTCAGTGGTCGTGAGCAGCCTTTCTGCAACCTTGCCTTTAATCACTCTCTTCGCCAAGACACATAAAATAATTTCTAGATGGGTATTGAGCATATCTACTAATCAGGTCTTTCGCAGGCTTCCTTCCCTTTTCTCTGCTTGCTAAACAGTTTATCACTGCTCACTAACACATCACTCAAACCTTATCTCCATTAAAAAGTTATTTATTCATTTATTTTCTGCTAATGGGTGTTTTGCTTACATTATGTGCACCTCATGTGTGCAGTGTCTTTGAAAGCTGGAAGAGGGCATCACTTCCCCTGGAAATGATGTTTTTCCATATATAATATTTTTCCGTGTTTCTCTGAGTAGTTAAATATATCTTAGTATCTTGAGGTTATGGATACAGGTATATTAGGGTGTGATTGGGAATCATGGGATATTTCTCTGAGAGGTAGAGTCCTGAAAAACTCAATGGTTACCAAAGCCACTGAGCTAGTGGCTTTTGGGTTCTTGTTTAGAAAGCTGGAAGAATGGAACCCACAGACCACCCAGGGTTGAGTCTAGAGAGAAGTTTATTATAGATTCATATGTGGGAGGGTGAGATGGAGACAGGAAGAAGAAATGGAATGGGAAGAGAGAAGGCAGAAATACGAGTGCATACTGCGCTTGAACATTGGGTGGGCGGGTCCCAGGAACGAGGGTATCATCAAGCTGGTAGAAGCTCTCTCTCTCTCTCTCTCTCTCTCTCTCTCTCTCTCTCTCTCTAACAGGGTCTTACCTTGTACATCAGGCTGGCAGCCACATCACAAGAGATCTGTCTGCCTCTACTTCTCTAGTGCTGGGATTAATGGCATGTATCTCCATGTCTGGCAGTCTGGGGCTTTTGAAAGTGCTTATGGCAGACTCTAGGGTGAGATGTGTGGAGGAGGATAAGATGGCCCTTCTAGATGTGCTCCGAGAGGGCACAGTGGTCATGGGCAGCCTTTAGCCGGAGGTGCTCATGAGGAAGCTGGAGGCAGACTTGTCTTCTGGCTTTCTGGCCTCCAGCAAGGACATTCTCAGAACTACTGCTTTGGGGTCCCTGCCCCTTTGAAAATACTCTCCCTGCCCGAGAGTTTTACTTTCACAGTCTGCTCTCCCAGTTCCTATTGAAAACAAGTTTGCTAGAATGAAGTGAGATCAACTTTCAGGCTGGAATGTCCAACCCTTCAAATGAGTGCTGACCACAGAAAGGCCAAGATAACAGCAAGGTGAGCTTGCCAGCCCTTTCAGCTTGTCTGCTTCTGCCTTGGAGTCCAGGCACTTGGAGCCCAGGCACTCTGTCTGATCTGTCTCTCTCTCTACCTAGAGCCTCATCAGGCTCTGTGCTGGAACTGAAATCTCCTAACAACAATGAGAACGCTAATGTGTGTGGAATTTCCATCAATACAAGTGACCTTTGAATCCCACCCTTGAACACCATGGACAGCTTAAGCCTGACATATTCGAACATAGTGTGTGTGTCCATTCACATACAAACATGGGCACCCCGGCTGGTCCTTTTTATTAACTTCAGATGAACTGAAGAGGCGGAGTGAGGGCCCATGGTGCTTTAGCATTTTCTGTATGGTACCCATCCATCAGACTGTGCTGGCAAGCAGGGGCTGGTACAGAGGAGCTTCTATTCCAGTAGCGAATGGAGCTCTTCTGATTGACCGGGGTGCAACCAGGATGCCCTGGCTATTGTGACAGCGTGACTTCTAGCTGTGCTGTCACCAGACCAGGTCGGCATTCCCACACCACCCAGAAGCACACAGGGGCAGTTTCAGGGGGCAATCGGTGCCTCTGTGAAAGAAGCCCTCCCAACAGGCAGAATGGAAAAATGATCCCAAAGCAGTAACTGGGGTCCTTTGAAAAGTAGGTTTAAAAGGCCTCCTTCTCTTCCCATTCCTTCTGCTCTCTAACCCTTCCATTAACCCCTAGAGCCTCTCCCTCTTGCTCCCGTCCACAGAAGAGACAAAAGACACTCGGGAACTGGAAAGGGCTGGAGAATGGCTGAGGCAAAACTGAGGGGGGAAATTAATAAATCTCCACATTTCCTAGACAGGCAGACCCCGTAAACCACCATGATTCATGGATACTTATAAAATGAGAGGCAACGCCCTTTAAAAGTGGGCGGGCAGAGTTTCGAAGGCTCAGAGAGCCTCACGATAGGTTCACTGCCCGACGAAGAGCGCATTTCTCACGTTCTCAGTTGCTCTATTTTGTTTGGAAATGTCTGAACTCAAACCCAATCGCACCATGAAGCATACCCGTTGTCTGAGCACCCTACTATGTAAATTACCTCGAATGCATATAATTTTTTTTTCCTGTGAATTTCACATTTGAGCTTTGGGGAACTGAGTGATAATTGGTCACCTTTTGTCTTTTGTCTTTTTTTTCCCCCCAGTGTGGCATTAAGTCTCTAATTTGGCGTTTCCTGTCGTGTGTAGTAGGATATGTGTTGTTTTAAACCCAAGGACTGCTGACATAGACGGTGGGCAAAGATCTGTGAACCAGAAGTAAATTCGTATAGGGAACACACAAAAAAGATTGCTCTTCGGTCAGACTTAAGCCATTGCTTTTTCTCTAAGGAAGAAAGGGCACAGGTTAAGAAATGGCACCGTCAAAGACCTTCTGCCCAAATGTGCTTCTCCACGAGGCTTCCCGCTGCGTGCATATGAATGCGCCTGGAGCTGGGAAAAGAACCCAAATAGGATTTCAAACAACCAAAAATGTTAACTCAAACATTTAGGTATTTCGCAATGCTGCTATTCATTCATTCACTGATTTTTTTTTTTTTTGTCTTAGTTTAAAGAGATGCTAAACAAAAGGAGGCAGGCTCTACATGTATTTACATTCCAAAACTAAGCTGCCTTCACCATCCCCCAAGTCTGTCATCCCATCAGAGCTAAACAAACCGTAAAGTCTGGCCCTATGCGGAGGCCTGGAAGCAACAAGCATGGTAAGAAAGTTCCCTCTCTTCCTCAACAAAGCAGAGCTGAACACCATAGTGGTTCATGCATCCTAGCCCCTTTCTGCTTGGTGATTTGTGCATCTGAAGATAGTATCTGCAGAGAAGACTAAGGAATAAGACCAGCGCCTGTACTAATTTGGTATCATTCTTCATTCAGTGGTGAACACCAGTGAGATGGGATGCCACTGGCATTTTTACTAACCAGCTTAATGAAAAAAAAATTTATAAAACTGAACAATTTATGATTAAAAAGTAGAAAATACCCTCTAAATCCTCAAACAAGAACCCTGAATGATATAAACATTTTCATTTTAGTTACAATGCCCTTAACCCAGTTAAAATGTTATATAAATCTGTTACCTTATAGTAAGATTGTTCAAACGGCTCTTGTGTGAGACCTTATCCATGCAAAACGAAGGAAGTACTTAGCAAGTCAGCTTCTGCCTAAGAAGCTTTACATTGGCCTGGAAATTAGACTACAGCGGTTGATTGCCTGGTAGTCCTTATTTTCAAGACATTTGGAATTCCTGTTTCTTTAGAAGCTTTATTAGCAAATGAATTAATTAGCAGAGGACTAGATCTAGAATTCCATCTGTTGGAAACACTTCGTAAATTAATATGTGGTACAACAACAGTTGAGGGTATTGAGACCATAAAGTCACAGAATGACCTAGGTCTCTAAATCTGTCTATAAATTCCCAATTTTCTAATTTAGATCTACTGTGTTCACACATTTCCAGAAAATTTGCTGAAAAGATGTGACTTTTACAATATGACACTGCAATGACCATGCCACCATAACCCCTTATAAATATAATACACGCCACTCTGTAAATATCTAAAGCAAAAAAAAAGTGGCCCTTCTAATTCAGTTGTTGCATACAGAAGAGTCAGGAAGGAATTTAAGCACTGTCTATTAAAAAAAAAAAAACACATTTAAAATTTCACTGTTTTTCACAAATACGTACAAAAACCTTAAACCCTTTCATCTACGACATACTTTGCAATTCTTATCTTCTTCTCACATCTGAGAAGCAAATTAGCAGTTTTCAAATGAGATGCTCCAACACCAGTCAAGATGGAAGCTTTGAGCTTTGTTACAGTGAGTCTGACAAAACTAAATTTATCTGTAGAGCTAAGAGAAGTACAACCAGAATATCTAAATTAATATCAGAAGCATTAAATTTGTTTCTAAACACATCAGTCTTCAATGCTAAATGAACATTAAAACTCAATTGTGAAGGTTCCCCCCTTCCCACCTCACAAGATCGGTGGAAGCTAACTAGGAGGGAGCCTCTGCTGCCACCAGCACAAGGAGTATCCAATAACTTATCTATCTAAACATCTTTCACCAGTAGGTAGCCAACTTCCGCAGAGACTCCATCAGGAAAAGTAGAAGGGAATGCTCATTTCTCTTGACAAGCCAGGGAGGTCTAATGGACTTGGAGTCTTTACTCTGCCAAGTAATAGTGGGGTGTGACGACCCAGCAAGGGTCAATGAAGACCTAGTTAGGAGTCAGACCTTCTAAGCTCAGTCTCCAGTAGAGAGGCAGGAAGTATCAGAGAACATCAACTCAAGAGGAGACAGAGAAAGGATCAATCAGAGTTTATAAAAATCACTGCCTGTGGGGCTGGAGACATGGCTCAGTGGTTAAAAGTACTGGCTACTCTTCCAGAGGATGCAAGTTCAGTTCCCAGCATCCACATGGTAGTACACAACCATCCATGACTCCACTTCCAGGGGCTCAGGTACCCTTTTCTGGCCTTTGTGGACACTAGGCATGCACATGGTACATATACATATATGCAGGCAAAATACCCATATACATTTGGGGGGAAATCATAGCTGTATGTCCAAAGTCCAGTGGAAAACCAGTTCAGGTGCCACAAACCAGGATACTTGTAACCTGGGTGAGAAAAGTTAACAGACATCAATACCAAGATGAGAGATGTTAGACTCACTTGACAAGGAGTTTTAATCAGCTATTACTAAAATATTTTCTCTTTAGTTTTGGTTTGAGACAAAGTCTCTTTATGCAGTGAAGGGTGAGCTTGAACTCATAATCCTCCTGTCTCAGCTTCCCGAGTGCTGGGATTATAAGTATGGGTCATTATGTGTGGCTACAAAAAAAGTCTTAGCGAACAATTAGAAAGATTCACGACATTAAAAAAAGAAAAGAAAAGAAAAAGCTGCCAGGAAGTAGAACATCGAAACCAAGCATCCATTTTAGAACTTAAAAATATACAAGTGAGATCAAATGCCCCTGCATATGCTCAGAGGAAGGCAGTAGTGTGATCTGGTTCTTCAAACAGCCATCCAGATTACTCAATCGGCACAACAAATTGAAAATGAGGAAGCCTTTTGTGGAAGCCAGTGAAAGCTTGGACAGAGCCAGGGAACCAATGCAAACAGTGGCCACCACTCCAGAAACCCATGGGACAAAACCATCTCCCTTGTTTACGTCTGGAGTCCAAGAAGAAAAGGGGGATGAGGGTGGGGAAGATTCTGTCTTCCTTCTGAGAAGTAATGGCAGAATAGTGCTTGCCTAATATGCATACGGTCCTGGGTTTGGGAATCCTTAACTTCAAGAGAAGGAAAATGAGAAACAGTGAATGAATATTTCCCCAACGTGTAAAAGATGTAAGCCTACAGATGTAACAGGCTGTGAGAAGCCAGACTGTTGAGGAACGGAAGAGAAACTGTATCTTACACACCAAAAGCAAACTTCTAACAAACCCTTTCAGAGAAGCATGACTGTAGTAAGAGGGTGACCACCTCAAGGATAAATAACTGAAAGGACCCTGCGTTCCCAGTGGAGGCCCGGAAGGAAGTAGCACGGCCTGTCCAGGCGCTGAAAGGAAGGGCCTTTCAACTGGCATCTCAGACCTAGCGAAAACATCCGTCAGATGTGAAAGGGAAACAAGACATCCTCAGTGAAGGAAGGCTGAGACGGTGCCACCAGCATGCCTGTCCTGAAATAATGACTGAAGAAAGTTCTAGAAACAACAGACATGGTAACAAATACAAGCTGGACCGTCAGGAAGGAAGAGAACTGAAAACATGACTAAAAACAATACACACTTCTTCTCTTTGGATAGACTGTGTTTCTGGCCAAATCCAAACCATCATGGCCTGAAGTGGTTGTCAGGCAGCAGACTGGAAGGGAACGCAGCCACCTTCAGGACCAAGAAGAGAGATATAAGGAAATCTTGGAGAACAGAGCAAAGGGCTCAGGTTTTCTTAATGATTTATTTGGTTTTATTTTATGTACACTGGTGTTCTGTATGTATGTCTGTGTGCGGGTGTCAGATCCCCTGGAACTGGAATTACAGGCAGCTGTGAACTGCTATGTGGGAGATGGGAATTGAATCCCTGGCACTTGGGAAGAGCAGCCAGCACACCTAACCACTGAGCCATCTCACCAGCTCCATAAAGAGCTCAGTTAACCTGGAGCCGGAATGGCAGTACCCCCCTACACACCCCCATCCCCCAACCGCCAGTCTGAGACTGGCCTGAAAAGCCAGAGGGGATGTTTCAGGAAATCACAAGTCTGGTATGGAAGCTCAGAGAGAAGACATTTTACCTTTCATTAAAATTAGTCAAACACTGACTGTGATAAACAGATATACAGTATCACAGAACATTCTACAAAAATCCTACGGTAGATGCGTTTAAAGCATTTATGATGAACTGAAATAAACTTATTTAAAATGTTTAAGTCACTCCTGGGAAGAGTGCAAGACAAAGCAGTGGACATGGAGAAAAGAATAAAAACATCTCGTGAAGTGGCTGCTGTCAGTCTGACACGGAAAGCTAGAGACAATGAGGACCTGATGAGGGATCTCAGGGTGATCACAGAGATCTACTTACGGGAAAAGCTGATGTGGGGTGGGTACACACCAGACCAATGCCAGTCCCTCATTCTCATGTTTAATGTAAAGGTTCAAAAAATGTACCTGTGGGGAACCATGAAGGGTACATGTAACGTCTCTGAACGATCTTTATATAATTCTCTTATATATCTGTGTAATATACATTATAATATATTATATATAATATATGTATATATTATATATGTTAGAGAAATTATATATACATACACAGATATACTTAAATTTATTCTTGTTCACAAATATTTATTTTTACGTATGTACGTATGTGTTTGTATGTGAGCATGTACATGTGGATACTCCCGGAGCTGGCATTATATACAGGTAGTTGTGAGCACTATATGAGTGCTGGGAATCAAACTCACATCTTTTCAAGACCAGTACATGCTCCTAACTGTTGAGCCATCTCTTTAGGTCCAACTTTCTGATATTTTCAAAATAAGAGTCAACAGTATGTCTATGGACAGGATCAAACTATATGAAGGTCACAGTGCTTCGGATGACTGATGAAGGTAGCCAATGCATGCTCAGTGGGTACTAATAACTATAATTCCTATTGTCTGATGTGTGTGAGCGTTTGCATGTACACATGCCATGGTGTGTGGGTGGAGGTCAGAGATCAACTCTCAAGATTAGGTTTTGTCTGCACGGCTTCAGGTAGTCATGCTTGGATCCTCAGGCTTCTACTCACAGAACCAGTCCATCAGCCATCTGGACCTTCTTGATACTTTAAACTGGGGAAGATTTACCAACGTTATAAAAATTTTAAGTCAGTATCTAAGTGTCACTTTCGGGTCAATGTGGTATTATCCAAATTCACATAGTTATTGTCCCTGGGGGTAAAAGGCTGTACGGAGCTTCCTGAGCAAGCCTACGAGCGAGCTAGTCACAATTAGTCATGACAGTGTTCTAATCTAACAACATTGATAACACACTTAGCTAGAGCAGATAATAGTCCACTGCTCAGAAATTTGGATAAAAAACCTTCTATGTCAAGAATTTCTCTGCACACACTTATATGTACAGCCAAGCACATCCAAGACCCTCAGAGAGTGAAGCATAACATCTTAAATCCAGGTCCTTTTAAAAAAGATCATTCACAGGTGGCAAAGCCATTTCTATATGAATTTACTAAACAAGCTAGCGAATTAACAAACATCTCAAGAATGAGTGACATAGGTGACACAAAAATGAACAAGGCAGGCTATCCATGATGTCTACATATAGGTTTACAGTATACAGCCATAGTCTTTAAAGGTTATAACTATCTAAAACCTACAGAGATAGAAGGAAGCAGGACTCAGCCCCAGGCTCACTAAAACGTACAGAGATAGAAGGAAGCAGGACTCAGCCCCAGGCTCACTAAAACTTACAGAGATAGAAGGAAGCAGGACTCAGCCCCAGGCTCACTTGCTACCCCAGAAGAAGGCTCAGACTCTCTGGCCACTAACTGGGCAGGTCCCTGGGTGAAACAATCCTCTCTGTGTGAAGCTGGTGGGGGCAAGGGCAGCAGGCTCACCTGGGCCTCCTGTATCTGCTGGCTAAACGCACACACGTGATACAGTGACAGAGGGGGAGGTAAGAGGGTAAACAATAGCTATACACCGAAAGCAGTCTCCATGCCAAGAACAGCAAACCTAATATCGTGCTTAGGAAGGAGATTCTGTGAGGAAACAGAATTTAATTCAATTTCTCAAAAATTAATTGGAACCTTGGAGACGATGTTAAGCTGATAAAGGACCCGAGGCAAACTTCTAACATACCGTGATCACATTTTCATGACCAAGATTTTAAAACTGGAGAGTCCGTGAACAAAGGCAATGTGGTTCTTTTTGAACAGAAGCGTTCACAAAGTTACAATCACTTCTTCTTCCTTCCTTTCCTCAAATTAGTGGGAAAGTTCCTCTACCCTTGGCAAGTGTCTGTCTGTTTGTTTTGGTAATTATGAAGCCTAATCAAATCAGTGAGAAAGCTATTTCCCAGGGATAAGACAGCAGGAGGGGCTCTGGATATTTTAAGCTACCAGGGTGTCAGTTTAGAACAGCCATTAATTTCTGGGAATATTTCACGTGCCATGAAAACCAGCTTAGCTGGAACCTCCTTGGCACTTTTTCCCCCCTCAGGAGTATTTCTAGAACTTTGCAAACTAGAGTCCTCAACATCTCTCTTTGGCAGGAATACTGGAAATACCAGCTTCCTGTGATATCTCAGCTTCCATCATGAAACAGAAGGTCTGACAGGATAATTTCCAAACATGAGCAAGGACCAGGGCTGCAGCCATTTGCTACAGAAGCAATTAGTTTCATGTGCACTCATTTTATAGTTTTGATTATGGACAAAGTTAATGCTGAGTTTTTTAAAGTTACTTTTTGAAGGCATGCTCTTACGTTTAGCTCAGGTTAGCCTTTTTCTCCTCAAGCATTACTTGCTCACTCACCTCCCCTTTTCCCCAACAGGGCCTTTCCCTAGTGTACCTCGATTACAAGCACATACCACATGTTGGTCTATTTTTAGCTTGGTCTCTGGGGATTGAACTCAGGCCATCAAGAGTACCCCCAGATCTAGTATCTTTAGATTGGTACCAACATGCCCAGCTATTCTTCACTATTCTATGCCAGTCAACACCTAACTGGCATTCTGTCCACTGAAGGTAGAGAGCAGAACTGGGTCTCTCTTTCTATACACACTGACTGGGGACAAGCAGAAGTCTGTCAGTTAACGCTAGTTCAGAATGTGAATTCCAGAGTCAGAGAGCCTGGGATCTATCAGTGTAATGGCATTAACAAATTTTCTCAGGAATACAACGGGGACAATAAGAGCAACTATTTAATCAAGTTTCAGGTTTAAATGGAGTAATATTTATAATACCAATATTATAATATTGATACCAAGGGGCTAGAGTACTAGAGTAATATCTCAGCATTTAAGATCACTAACAGAGGATGTGGGTTTAGTTCCCAGCATCCGTACTGAGGCTCCTCCTATCTATCTGTAACTCCAGTCCCTCTTCTGAACTCCATAGGCAACAAGCATAAACTTGGCACACACACATGCATGCAGGTAAAACACTCGTATACATAAAAATGAATAGTTAATTCTTTAAAAGGAATCTGGTAACATATGAAAATAGTGTATCTATAAACATGGTTCTCACCTTCAACTACACATAGAGAAACTCACTAAAAAAGAAGTCATAATCTGGGGCGGTTAAGAGCACTGACTGCTCTTTTAGAGGTCCTGAGTTCAATTCGCAGCAACCACATGGTGGCTTAACAACCATCTCTAATGGGATCCGATGCCCTCTTCTGGTGTGTCTGAAGACAGCTACAGTGTGCTTATATACATAAAATGAATAAATAATTCTTTTAAAAAAAGGTCATAATTCAAGTCTCACTTTCAGTTGGGAAGTGGCACCCTCCACTGATGGGCACACTGTGGCCAGAGCAAGCGCACACATCACACTTAGATGCAAACATCCCATAACCCTATTGTGAAAATTATACAAGTAGTAGAGTGCTCCTATTCAAAAGTTCTTGAAGAGAGGTGTACCCAGTGGTGGTACCTGTGGCTAGCATGCACAAGGTCCTGGTTCAAGATCCCACACCAAAAACTAAGGAAGGTCAGAAAGGGAGCTAAGACTCTGGTGAGCAAATGCAAGGATTCCTGTGTAGCAAGGGAAGCAGAGAAGACAGGTGTGTTCAAGACACCCAGGATTTCAGGGGAGCGAGTAGAGTTTCAAACCCAAATAATGACATGCTAGGCAAAGCTCACTTCTGACTACACAGACACAATCAACCCAGCGATGTGTCATTTTTATAGAGTTTCAAGGGAGAAGCCAACTTGGAAGCCACTTCGAGAGAAAAATAACAGATACAGAGACAGCTTCGATCTGTAGCTGGGGCTGCCTCTCCACAAGTGACCCCCATGTACACGAAGTGACAGGTGAGCTCTCCGAAACCAGGAGGACAGAGTCAAGGAGACAGGCCCCATCTTAGCCATCAAAGGACTAAACCATCACTGAGACACTTGTAATAAAGAGGCTTTGTGTCACACAAGGGATTTTCCAATATCGTGAGTCATTGACTCAAACAGACATTTAAGACTATCAAGACTAAAATTAATATCTGTGAACCACTCCTGTGCACCATTAGGAAAAGAAAGCCCGAGGCTCAGACCTCTAAGAGGGTACCATCAAGTTCCTGGGACCACAGCTCGAATGTCATGTTGGCCACTCAGTCAGAACAGATGAATAGACACATTCAGTTTCCCGATGAAATGACTCAGGAAGATGTTGTAAAGAAAACATCCATGTTTTATCTCGTGCAGGACACTGAAGATAGAGTGCATAGCCATGTGAGGCAGGAGGATTGTTTATCTGTCTCAGGTAACATTTGACAAACTCTAAGGACAACATTCAGGGGCAGGCCTGGTGACCATTGCTTTGGGGATACTATTCACTCACAGAAATAATATTTTTACAGATATCTTACTGAGAGGAGCATAATTTAAAGGCTCACATGAATGTGTCCCATTCATTAAAAACAAGTTCCAAAATATGCCACTGTTCACAGAGGTAGAATTTGGGATGGTCATTGTTGAGAAGAAAATAGAAAATAGTTTCAGACTTGGCAAAACTACAATAATGTGTTTTCCCAGTAAGGGACCACCGATATGCCTTCCATACCCATGACACACACACACACACACACACACACACACAAACACACATACACAAATTGGTGGAACCAATGACAAAGCAAATTATACTGGAAAGGAACAAGCAAATTCTGTTTAACAGCCAATTTCTGAGGAAAATTATTCATTCTTCTCTCATACATTACATCCTGACCACAGTTTCCCCTCTCCCCACTCCACCTAGCTGCTCCCCCCTAACTCTCCCCCAGACCCAATCTTCACAAAGGCTTCCTTGACAACACAGGAAGTTTTAAGATACCTTTCTATTTTTTTTTTTTAAGTCTAACGACACATTTGTTTATTATCTCTTTTGGCACATCTATTTTGTGGGTATACTAAGGGCTGGATATGAAGACAATCTAAAAAATTAGTAAATGAGTCGAGATGGAACTGCTTAAGTTTGGGAATCATTACTGTTTTCCTCAGAATAAAGCTTTAAAAAGGTGGTAAATTTTCAATTATTCGTTTTTTTGTTTTGTTTTGTTTTTGTTTTTTGAGACAGGGTTTCTCTGTGTTGCCCTGGCTGTCCTGGAACTCACTTTGTAGACCAGGCTAGCCTTGAACTCAGAAATCCACCTGCCTCTGCCTCCCAAGTGCTGGGATTAAAGGCGTGTGCCACCACTGCCTAGCTCGTTTTGTTTTTATAAGATTGAATTCTCCTGTATGGAGAAGCTAGATTAAATTGAAAATTTTGCCTAATGTTTTAAGTAAACTGATTTGTATTCTTACTATAGAGAAGCTGGAATCTACAGAGGCATCCAATAAGAGCCTGTAGCAATGTATCTCTTAGCAATGTATCTCTAGGAGCTGGGGAAACTTGTTACACTGTGGACATACTCCTTAGAACAGCATCGTGACTAAGACAACTGCATTTTGCTGAGTGATGGTTTGCTTGCTCTACTATTCCCTCAGATTATTTTCACAAAGACAAAGGAATCACGAGGGAGTCCTAAAGCTAGGGATGGGAACACTTGTCTGTGATTGGGATACTCATGAACTGAGGCAGGAGGACAACAAACTTGAGATTAGCTTGTGTTAAACAGCAACTCTGTCTAAAAAAACAAAACAATGAAATCACCATTTCATTGGCAATTAATTTGACTCCCACAATGCCTAGAAGCTAGGTTAGGGGGCTATACGAGACCTGAGTATGTCTTGCTAAGGTAAGCTAATGGGAGTTAAGAATAATGCCCACACGAAAGACCTCTTAGTCCTACCATCTGATGCTCAGCAGCATGAACCTTACAACTGAAACTAGAGCAAGAGGACCCAATGACAAGCTGCTTAGAGAGGGGATGATGCTTTCTTCTACTATGATGGAATAAATGATGGCCTGCAGGAAACCCAAAGCATAAATACTTCTAGACATAAGTCTGCACTGTAGGCAGGCCTAATAACTATTTAAAGAAAATCAAAAAAATCTCAAACAATTTGGTAGACATGAAACACTATAAAAGTTAACTTATGAGGAAGTATTTTCTGAATGTTTTAATCTAAAACACTGACATTGTAACAAGTTCGGGCATGTGTAACACTTTAAAAATATAACTTCTAGTTGAAAATGGATGGAAGCAAAGTATACTAAATAAAAGAGGTTTCATCAATTAAACTATCTGTTCATTAAAAATGTTTCCGGCATGGAAACACAGACTCCCATACTTGGCAGAGCAGAGTGAGTGCATTACAGAATCAGCCTCCGGTTTTGTTAAATTCACAACGCTATTCAATGATTACTCACAATATCAAATAAGGAACTGTCTGGAGGAGAGAGGCACAGACACAGTAATCGAATTCTCCTACAGGATGAGCAGATGATATGTGAGCCAAAGATGATCCATTTTGTTTTAAAATTAATTACAAAAATCCGTGATTTTAAAAAAGCAAAATATGTATCCTTGTGGCAATCTCCTTAGGCAATGACAAAATAAATGAGATAAATTTGTGACATATTGGGTCACAAGAACTGTAACAGAACAAGAAAACATGACTCTTTTGAAAAATATAACTGAGATGAGTCAGAAAAAAAATTTGCACTCCTCCTGGATGCAGATGTCCAGGCACCCGTGTCTCACTGAACTGGCAGAACTTTTAGAACTGGAGGATGGACAAGCAAGTCCACAATCTAACACCCAGAGCTGTCTATCCCTGATACACTTCTCAATTTGGTAACTTCAGACTCAGTGCATTCTATTTCAAAATAATTTCAATACTTAAGGAAGGAAATGTTGAGTTCAGTAAGATGCTAAGTTAACAAAAATCACTTGGGGGCTGGACATGGTGGTGCATAGCTAATCCTAGTACTCAAGGATCTCTGTGTATTTGAGGCCAGCCTGGAGTACACAGTGAGTTCCAGGACAGCCAGGGCTACACAGTGAGATCTTCTATCAAATATATATATACACATAAATACATATAACTGCACCTATGAACATATAAACAAAAATAACTGAAGTATCCCTAGATACTGATAAAATGAAATATAAGAGCAAAGCTAACTTAACATTAAATTACTTAAAACGAATCATGCCCCATGTAAATTACATGTTTCAAAGTAAGTACATATTATTTGCAACATTTAAAAAAAATCTCAAATAAAATTCATCAAATATATCACTGTAGCCTCTTATTTTTGGCACTAGTAAATATCAGAATACTTTTGATTTAAAATAATAGAATAATAATGATAATAATAATAGACTTAGAAGATAAATTCAGTACAATTTTCATTATTCCAATACTTGCCAAAGCAAAAGCTTCCTTTTCTGCACTGTTTACCTAGATGTGCTTTCAACTTTGAGGGTGCACCTTAGTAGGATGCTTTTTTCCTTTAAATCATTGCTTCATATAGGCTGAATGGCAAGCATCTCTTACAGCTGTCAGAGGATTAAAATAGCAGGTGGGTACAAGTGATGGGACACAGATCTCTGTTTTCAGGCCAATAAAGACCTAACCATAAGCCAGGCATAGTGGCGCACACCTTTAATTCTTGCACTAGGGAGGCAGAAGAAGGTGGATCTCTTTGAGTTCCAGGCCAGCTTGGTCTACATAGTGAGTTCTAAGACAGCTAGAGCTACACAATGAGACCCTGTCTCAAAAACAAAGAAAACAAAACAAAAACAAAAACAAACAAAACAATCCCTCAAAAACCAAAAACCTAATTATTTCAGAGTCAGTTGTATTTATTATAATTTTTAAAACAGCCCAAACTATGTTTGCCATGTCAAATTTGATTTCTCAAATTAACTAAATTTGCTGTTTTATTAAATATTAAATATTAAATAAACCAGCTTATATGTCCACAATTCTTTTATGTGAAGCATGAAAAGTAAATAACTTTTGCAAATGGAAATAAATATACTCACACAATGGTGAGAGCATTTTATTAATATTTAATTGTGCGTGTGTGTGTGTGCGTGAGTTCCAGGGATCAATCTCAGGTCCTAAGGCTTAGTGGCAAGCACCCTTACACACTGAGCCATATCACTGGTACCTGTTTTTATTTTTAACTGGTAATTTATACAAAGGATTCCTTGTGTATAAGGAAGAATATGTTCTCTTGTTTCACATCTTTTATAATTAAAGCCTAGAAATAAGTCTGTGGGGGAATATTATACCTTATAAAAAGAAATGTTTCTATTTGCCAGAATTGGTCAGTGAAGTTCTAGTACCTTAAATATCAGAACCTACTGAGCTATGAAAAGCAAGAAAAAGGGACACAAGGGTTGAAATTACCCTAGAAAGAAGTGCTTTTCAGGTATGCACGTCTCTAGTATTAGTTGCAGAAACTAGTAGACATTAAAGGGAACACTAAGCTTCAAGAAAGGCATTTCCTCTTGTCTTCTGTACAAATGGAACACAGAAATACTTCCCAGGATAACGAGAAGTTTACACAGTTCTCTATGAAGAATGATGATCAGTGAAGGAAAGATAGTGAACAGGTGACTGAAACGGCAGAAAGATCTCCTCATAGAGTTCAGACACACAGATTGTGCTAGACTCTGGGTACCTAAATCTTGCTGTGGAATTTAAGAACACCAACAACTGGAAACTGAGGGATACCCAACACCTCCACCATGTGATTAGATTATACTTTTCAAGTAAAAATAATATGCACGCTAGGAGGTCTCACAGACATTCTAGGATGCATGATCCAGGACGGCTGGCCACCACTGTGAGGATCCAGACAAGGATGGAAGAAGGAAACGCACACTGGGCATGGGACAGCAGCGAGTGGAACTTAAAATCCTTTGTATTTAGCTACACTGAATTGGCTGTTTCCCGTTCCTCTTCTCTGCGACTCCAGGTCACATCACTGTTCATTAGAACACACTCAAAAACTACAATTTCTTCCCACTGCTTCTCGGCAATAAAATAAACTTTTCAGTATGAGGCTTTCCAAATTCTGTATTGTGGACTTCTTATGAAAGAATTAAATTATATACCCTAATCCTCAAACTATTATATGCTTTAGAAATAATTTATCCATTTATACTATTTAACTAAGAATTGCAAATCAATAAATAATATTTTAGCAGCCAAATGAATATATAGTATATATAATTAGTTAACGTTCTGTAATTTAAGGCTGACTACAGCTATGGATTTTTCTCTTAACGAGGGCTTGTAAGAAGCTCTCTTGTGAGTGTAATGAAATTGCTGCTATTTCTCAAAGGGTTGTGCTTCCTTTGCCTTGCTTGGGACATTAGGGAAATTCTATTTGGTCCAAACAGTATACACTGTAGTAACTGCGTAATGAAGACATAAGACTCCCTTGGTCTAATCAGATTCTCTTCAGGGCAGACACAGTTGTGCTTAGCAGTCTAGACTAAATAACAGGACATTTATTTAAAAAGTGTATTTTTACCTATACTTATTGTGATGGGCTGGCAATGGATTTCCCAATTGACAACTCAAATGTTTCTAGATGAATGAGATTAACCCCATCTTAATGATAAACAGTAAATATGTCTAGTGTCTAACAGAAATGTTCCAAAGAGAGGAGAGAGCTGATAAACTACTGATAGTTTATCAAAAATGAAGTATACATCTTTAAAAATTCATTAAAAAAAAGAAATGCATTATAGGAAGTTGAATTATTAACCAGTAGAGAAAGCCAAAATTGAATCTGAAATTAGCAAAGTACCTGTCACGAAAGCAGGAGAAACAGTTTTATCTCCAGAACCCACTGGGAAAGCCAGGCATAGCACCCCAAAATGCTAGTGCTTAGAAGGAGAGACAGGAAAATCCCCAGCCAGCCAGTACAGTTGACTAGGTGAGTAGCGGTCTAATGAGAGCCTGTCTCAAAAACTAAGGTGGACTGTGGTTAAATGTCTTATTTACAGTAAACTAGTTCCCAAAGAAGTCCTTCTGAAACTACTTTCTCCCATCTATAATTTTTACATTCCTGTCTTACTAAATAAATAGTAAGTGTTCGTGGATAATTTTTGTGGTCATGCATTTTGGGGACAAAGGGGAAAGAAATCTGTCATTACAACAGAATGTTTGTTCCCAATCACAGATCCAATGTGCCTTAGTATTATTTTTATTTACATTTCTAACAGTTGGTAGATTAGCCAATTTTAGTTAATGTGTTTAGAGATTTAGTTTGGTTTTTTTTGTAAATAGCTTATTGCTCATTTGAACAAATAAATAATAAATAGGTAGAACCCTCCCCAAAAGTGGAGAAGTTACTGTGATGACCTCTGACCTCCATGTACACTTAATACACATCCAAAGTTCTGTCAAAATTGAAATAAAGGGCCAGCTAGATGTCTCTGAATAAAAGCATTTGCTACCAAGCCTGATAACCTAAGTTCAATTCCACAGGGTACAAGGAGGGACCTGGCTCCTGAAAGTTGTACTCTGCACCTGCACATATAAGTAATTATGCAAATAAATATAACTTTAAAAAAATTAAAACAAATGAAGATAATGTATCAAATTAAAAAAAATATTATCTAGCCGGGAGGTGGTGGCGCACGCCTTTAATCCCAGGATTAGGGAGGCAAAGGCAGGTAGATCTCTGAGTTTGAGGCCAGCCTGGTCTAGAGAGTGAGTTCCAGGACAGCCAGGACTACACAGAGCAACCCTGTCTTGAAAACCAAAACAACAACAACTATCTAGAAGTGCAAGATTAAATGATACACCAGTATCATTTTTTTACTTATAAAAAAATTACACACACATACACACACCCTTACAATCACAGAGGTAAAAAGGCCAACGAGATGTTAAGACAGTTGTCACCTTTGGAGAAATCATCATTTTCATACGGTCATATCTCAATTCTAACTTACAAACACACAGTCTCTATCTGCTGCAAACAGAAACTTCTTGGATGAGGAGAGCTACACTTACCTATGACTATAAGGGTAAGCATTTAGAATGTAATGAGAATTATACTGGCTTAGAAATGAGGCAGCAGTAGGTTCTCCCCTAGGTGATATGGCCCCACCAGCCATGGGCATTTGGTTAGGCTTATAGTACCAGGCATGAACTCCTTCCTCCTGAGCAGACCTTAAGTCCAATTAGATAGCTCTTGGCTATTCCCAATATATAAGTGCTACTACTGTACCTTTGGAGCTATCTTGGCACGCCAAGACTATTGAAAGTTTTCTTCCCTTGGTAGCTTGCACAGAGTTTTATGGTATTAAGAATGCTAGTTCTCTGGGAGGAGGCATTTGGATTAGATCCAGCTCTATTCTCTCAAGTCCTGACTGAAGTGTGCGGTGTCTTCAGCAATGAGAAATGACTGTCAAATTCTGGGGCAGAAGTGAAGAGCAGCAGCAATACCCTACATTATTTTGGGAGACTCTTAAACCCCTCCCCTCCTCAAAAATTGGAAAGGGGTTTCTTCATGTCCAGTACTAGGGCTTTCATTAGACAGTCTATGGCTCTTGGAATCTCTTTGAGAGTTAAATAAATTAGAAAGGGGTAGAATTTTGTTAGGACAAAAGGCACATTTACTTTCTATCTTTTACATGTCAGTATTCACAAGACCCACAGAGGAACATCAAGCCTGTGAATATAAACCTGTAAGGCAATGTGGTTGGTGGAAACTGCAAGCCACATAGTCTATTTTACAACAAGAACTATGGCTCAATTACCGAAGACATCTAACCTAGCCTAGAACTCAATTCTCCTACCTGGGCCTTCCTGAATGGGGACCACAGCGCCCTGCCACCACACCTACTTGAGATGTCCAACTCACTGGACAAGCATTGGCTTCAGTTCCTCCTGTGTTTATGTGACTCGCGGAAGGCCTCTGACAAAACTCTGATTTTTGTGTTCTAATACATTCTCTTTAAACTTCACTGTGCACTAAAATCAGACTTGGCTAGCAGCAATGGTACATTCTTTCTCAAAGGAGTTAAGCACGTATCAGTCATGTTTGTTAAAGCATACGCACTGCACTTTGTCCTCGATGTAAACAAGTTTTTGTGAAATGACTGCAGCTAATAGTTTGGAGCCTAAGTCTACAGTTCCCAAGAAGTATGTAGCAGGAGACTGGTCAGAAAAGAACTAGTCACCCATTGGCAATGAGTTCTGAATCCTCTGAGTCAAGCAGTGTTCGCCAGGCCCAGAATTTCAGTGTTATACTGAAATGCCCTAACTGCTCTGCTGGTCTGTACCTTTGAAAGGTATGACATATCTTCTAAATTCCTTTGGGTGCTGTCTTAGTCAGGGTTTCAATTCCTGCACAAACATCATGACCAAGAAACAAGTTGGGGAGGAAAGGGTTTATTGAGCTTACACTTCCATGCTGCTGTTCATCACAAAGAAAGTCAGGATTGGAACTCAAGCAGGTCAGGAAGCAGGAGCTGATGCAGAGGCCATGGAAGGATGTTTCTTACTGGTTTGCTTCCCCTGGCTTGCTCAGCTTGCTCTTTTATAGAACCCAAGACTACCAGTCCCTAGATGGTACCACCCACAAGGGGCCCTCCCCCCTTGATCACTAATTGAGAAAATCCCTTACCGCTGGATCTCATGGAGGCATTTTCTCAACTGAAACTCCTTTCTCTGTGATAACTCCAGCTTGTGTCAAGTTGACACAAAACCAGCCAGTACAGGTGCCATGGGCATAATTATTCCACGGTCTCAACGATGCAGTGAAAAGGATCAGTACGTTTTAGGAAATGCACTGAAATGTGGTTGTTGCTAGCGCTCAGCTCGGTGTGTAGGCCGTCCATAAGAACCAGGCTGGGCTTCACTTTGTAACCCCTGTGGCCCCAGCTGGATTCTCCTTAGGACCATATTTTATTCTGATTACGACTACATCAATGCCTGTGAGGGTAGAGTGGTTCCAGCCACTCCTCTGCTCAAGTCAGCCAAGAAAACATTCTGTTGGAGAAGGTAATATGCTGAAGAGGCTTGGAAGCCAAGGAAAAACGGAGACACATTGCAAGACAATATATAAACCGGCGGACTTAGCCTCTCAGGGAAACCGCCTTCACTCTCATCAAGTTGTGTATTATCTGGCAGTAGAAATCGAAAACCTATTTATAGAGTAGTCACACTAAATCTTTTATTGCTAAAACAGAAGTGGTAAGGGTCAAAGAATGTGAAATCCTAGGAAACCCACATTTTTCCCCCCAAAGGCCATTTAATATGCTTTGGATACAGATTATTTTCTTGTCAATGGATCTTTTGTCTTTCTTAAAACTACATCTGCACAACAACCAGGTCACCTTGAGTTTCAAGTACAACACGGGCAATAAATTTAATTTAACATCTCATTATCCATAATTACCATAAACAGGAGGCAGGTGTGACCCTTATTGTCATGCTTGGAAGGACTGAGGACAGAAAGGGTTAGTCGCCTTGCTCAAGGCTACAGGGTTTGAGCAGTCTACAAGCTCAGTGGGAGACACGAGTATGAACTGGCTATTAAAATATTATTGCAATCATATGCTTCTTTAGGAATGAGTTCCTCTATATCAAGAGAGGTCTAGGCTCTATTCCTTCAACAGAACACTGCCCACCCCATCTCTAGGAAGAGATTCCAGCTCTGGATCATGTATTAAGAGTTCAGACTTGAACAGAGAACATCCACTGAGGGATACTTGGAGAAGCAAGTGCAGTCCCACGAACTTCCAGGATGAGCAAAAGGCAAAGCAAGGACTTAAAGGCTGAGCAGAAATAAGCAAAGCACTAGTGGTAACAAAGCCAAGAGGTGATTTCTTAATACTTGCAAATTAAAGGCAAGAGGGTCTTAGCAATTTCTTCTTTCAAAATGTAATTAGGGTTACACCCCTCCCATGGGATTTTATCTAATACAGTAGGTTGCATACCATGAAAGTACAGTAGACATCCAGCGGCATAATCACTTGTCTGTCTCATTGTGAAAAAGACAGATTTGGGGACCATAGTTAAAGGACAATACAAGGAATGTCCCTGTATTAGTTTGCTTCCGGTTGCTGCAAGGCTGCATGGTGCAAGGTATAGAATAGTGACGGAACGGGTCTACAGCCTCGGGATTTGTTACTTCGTCTTCATATTTCTCCCTAAGGTAAGGTATCACTGCATACACCTGGTTGGCCTGGAAGTCACTATGTAAACCAGACTAGCCTTGAATGCACAGAGCTGCCTGCCTCTGCCTCACCACGGTCAGGACTAAAGGCGGTGCTACCACTTCTTTACTATTAAATTTGTATTTTATGTGTGTGTGCATGCATGCATTAGCAGAGATCCCACCTTGGTGAGCAGAGTCAAAGCACAGCAGTACCATTAAGTCTAAGATTCTGTAATTAAAAGTGGAGTTCAGCAAAGGAGCTGAAATCAGGGCTCAGATGCATGCCGCTCAGTTCCCTGTTCTTTCTTAACAAATAGACTCTCAGAATACAGGAATGCCAGGTCTCTATCCAACCTACCTTACAGAACGAATGGGTAGGGTTCTCCTTCTAGCAAAGTTGATGCTAAAGGTCTTGCAATCTGTCTGAGTGAAATGTTCTGCTTCACCCTCCGTTCTTCTCTATCTTCCCTGAGAGGACCTTAGCTGCTCCATGGCTGAGTAACAGGGTAAGCAGTGCTCAATGTAGGGCTTCTTTCCTTTCATCTCTCTCCCATGGAATTCCATTGAAAAAGTAGCTTAAAAGCCATTGCTTCAAATATGCAAAGGGAATTATGATACACCGGCTAGCTTTACATATTCCCATGCATTCTTGCCTTAGGTAACAGCTCTTCCCCTCCAGGAAATGGGACTGGAAAACAAATATAACCTCCTCTATGAGAGCTTCTTCACCCACCAGGCTGAAGTGATTGCTCTTTCACAGATCTCTGTTTGAGCAGAGTGTGTGTGTGTGTGTGTGTGTGTGTGTGT
>JADRCH010009323.1:38112-50693 GCA_019843965.1 Rhynchomys soricoides
AGAGAGAGAGATAGAGAGATAGATATATATATAGATAGATATGGCTATATCATATACTGCTAGCTCCCCAAGACTAGGAGTGGAAGTCTTATCTTTTAACATTACAGTATTTGGGATGTAGCAGGCCTTCCATAAAGTTTGAGTAAATGAAAGCCAATCTATAATTTCTGAATTCCACAATTCTCTAAGACTTAGAGAATTCTGCAATAGTAACCTTGGTAATACTGCCCCTGCATTTGAGCAACACTTTACCTGTAATCTAGGAGCTCTACTGGATGCTTCCATCTGTGAATAGTACAAAGCCTTGACTATACTGTCTTCTTGTACATACTGTACTATTGACCACAACTGCCAACTGGACACAGTCTAGAGTCACCCGAGAAAGACTTTTTGACAGATCTGTCAGCTCAGAGGCATGTGTGTGGGGACTGTCTTCATTGTTAACTGATGCAGGAGGGCCCAGCCCATTCAGCGGCAACAGCATCTCAAGGCAGGTGGTCCTGGGCTGAATATGAATCTAGCCAAGCATGAGACAATTGTTTTCCTAGCTGCTGTATTGTATTTACAAACTGTAAAATGTCAAGACAGCAAGTCTTCTACCTAGATGATTTTCTTGGTATTTCAAATACCCATAGTGTTCTGAGTTCACATATGTGTCTATGGAAAATATACACCATAGATCTAAAGCATGTAGTGAAGACCAGCCTGGGCTATATACTAAGAATTTGTCTCAGTAAATGAACAAAAAAGGATCAAGTCATCCTTGGCTACACAGTGAGTTTGAGGCCAGCCTGGGCTACTTCAGCTCCTGCCTCAAATGATGATATTGGTGATGGTGGTGGTGGTGGTGGTGATGACGATGACGATGATAGAAAGGGCAGTGCTCCACAGGCATTAGCTGTCACTACATGAAAACATTTGACAACTTTAAATTCCTGTCCCTCTGCATTGGTAGAATTTTATTTTAAACTAGTTTTATAGCTTTAGGCCGTTTTCGATTTAAGATTTCCTTTTTGGTTTTGTTTGTTTTAAAACGTATTTCTCTGGCCAAGATGTCAGCAGGCCAGCTTTCAGACTCGGAGCACATTTCTGTGCTTTCTGCAGCCAGAAGGACTGCAGCAAGCCCAGCCAACCACTGCTGGTTAGAGCAAGGCTTCGCTCTAGAAGCAACAAGGTGTTCCCGGATGTATAACTGCTGTGAAGCACTCAATGCCTGGTTTCCTATACCTTTGCCCGTGCACATTACAGGATTTCTACACCAACATGAGTTTTATAAAGAAGTCTCCTAGACACACAGCTCAAAGTTTCACCATTAGTGGCGACAACAGTGGCATAACAAAGCCAATTGCTTGACAGAGTAGAAGGAAGGGCACTCGGCTGGTGATGGATCTTCTTTTGTTTTCTGGTTTTTTGAGACAGGGTTTCTCGGTATAGCCCTGGCCATCCATGAGTGATGCATTTTCTTTACCACCTTTCTTTTTTACTGTCTTTGGTGCTAGAGAGCAAACCTGGGGTCATGCATGTGCTAGGTGGGTGCACTAACACTGAGCTACATGGCCGGCCCTTCTCCTCATTATCTGTATCCAAGCTTGCCAACACGAACTCCGAAATCCTTTTTACGGCACTTACTTGTACCTCCTGCTTACTGATGATAGGTATTTGACGTGTTGATATACACAGTATCAGATGCAAACTGCTTAAACAGTAAGATGGTAATTTATTTTACACATCATATGGAGATCTTTGGTGAGATATCCCTTTACTTTCGAGTAAGGAAGGAACGAAGAAGAAAAAAAAAAAAACCGCTACTGTGAGCTACTTATTGCATTGCATTGCCGGCTGTTTGGTTTTTCTGCCCCAGAAGTAAGGTGGGAGCTACAAGGAGCTTGTAAATATCAGAGGAACATTTTTTAGCAACTGCCTTTCATCCAACAGGAGGCAATGGAATCTAACCACCATTTCTTTGTCTGTCTTACAGAAAGAGCCTTAAAGGAAAACAGGAAGAAAACCCACTGTGTTTGTTTCCTCTTTCTGACCTTGTCAGTGGGTATTTCCTATACTACCTGGCCCTCACGTGATAGCAACATCACATCTACATCAAGAGATGGCCCCAAACACATGGATCTCTAAAGTTTCACATCTCCTAGTGAGCTGAGAATAAACAGATCAGGAAATAATGACTAAACTTGATATTCTTATTGGATACTGTAGGTAAGGATGAGGTAAGGAATGATGCAACACACAATGGGATTAAAAACACGATAAAAGCTGGGCAGTGGTGGCGCACGCCTTTAATCCCAGTACTCGGGAGGCAGAGGCAGGCGGATTTCTGAGCCAGCCTGCTCTAAAGAGTGAGTTCCAGGACAGCCAGGGCTACACAGAGAAACCCTGTATCGAAAAAACAAAACAACAACAACAACAACAACAACAAAAACGATAAAAGCACTCAGAAAAAAAAAAAAAACAACCATTGCAAAATACATGAACATTTTGAGTAAAAGCAGACATCATACGATGAATTGACAGGCTAACAGCAGAAGCAATAGAATGCTCCAGGGATTTTTGTTAAGGAAATGATCCTATTGGAATGGCTGGTAAGAAGACACTAGGCACAATAGACAATGAGCCTACGGGCCCATTAACATGTTAGTGGATAAAAGAGATACAGTAATATTTACACATTAGAATTTTATTCAAATCTAAAGGAGAGTGAAATCATGTTGCTTGCAAGACAATGGCTAGAACTGGAGATTATCATGTAGAAGTGAAATAAACCAGACATAAAAAAAGATAAGTATTACATATTTTCTGTCTTCTGTGGAATTTGGTGGGAGAAGGGAGGGGGGACCAGTGGGGATGTGGACAGAGAGAGGGAGGAGGTGGGAGGGGATCTAGGACAGCAGAGTGAGGATATTGTAAGTACACTGCATAGAAATGTCATGTGCAAAGAGGACCATGGCAGGAGGGGAGGGGTGCTAAGGAGGGGAACAGCAGCGCAGAGGAGATTTGAAAGGAGAAACAGAGGGGACTTTATAACTGGGGAGGGACAAAAGAGGTCTATAAAGAAGGGATAAATGACATTAAGGATACCTGACAAAGCCATAAAATCATTATTTCAGATTTAGCTAAAATTACATATAATATATATTAAGTATGTGAGTATGTACATGCCACAGACTATCTAACCAAAACCTTTGTACCAGGCATGAGGATCCTTCTTTGCAGTTGTTGTTGGTTAGGGAAGTAAAAGAGAGTCCACAGACAATGTAGGTGATTACGGTTGCCCTGTGTTGCGCCCCAGAATTGGCTGAAGACACCACACACTAAAGACAGAACTTGGGAGAGCTGAACTGGATCTGATCCAAATGCCTCCTCCCTGGGGGCTGGCTTTCATAATACTATAAAGTGTCATGCAAGCTGCCAAAAAGGGGAAAGCATTCAATAGTTCTATCCAGCTGTGGAGCCAGGAACCACAACAACAACCAGGCATGGCGAGTATGTGCCTATGTGACATTTATATCTTAGGGATAACCAATTAACTGCCTAATTGGAAACTAGTCCATTAAACAGAAGAGAAATCAAGCCTGGCACTGGAAACCTAGCCTACTTGTGGTAAGCAGGGTCATAGATCTTAGAGAAGAACCTAATACCGCCACGTTCTTAATTCCAATGTTTATCCTTCCAAATGCGTATCCTTCTTTTTATAGGTTAGCATAGCTCTTGGACCTGATCAAAGATGGTTCTTTTTACTGCAGACTGACTGACACCTTTATAGAAAACTACAACTACTGAAAAATGCAGGGAACACCCTGACTGGGGGGAGCCCAGCCTGTCAATACAGCTGCAGTATGACCCTTACACCCAAGGCTCAGGGAACAGCATACAAGAGGGAGAGAGGAAAAGAGTGTAAGACCCAGAGGAGCAGGAAGCCCGCGGAAAGATGCAGTCTTCTACACAACGCAGGAAAACTGTGCCTGTGAAATGTCAAAGTATGACAGCCTAAATAATACTAAATAATAATAGTTGGCATGCCAGTATGGATGGAGGAGAGAGCACAAGTTCCTATCCTTAGATGAACAGCTAAAAACTGCTGAGAGAGAATTAGTCTTTCCCAGAGATGAGCACCCTAAGTGGTTATGCATAACACACACACACCCCTTAATTAGCAAGTTGCACTTACATTTCTTTTTTTTCTCTTCCCATGCCCCATACATACATATACACACCTGTAACAATAACAATAAAGGATAAAAGACCATGGATTTGAAAGGGACAGTTTAGAGGAAAAAGAGGGATATTATGTAATTATATTTTAAATTTTAAGAAGTAAAACTCTTATACAGAAATGATGAAGTTCCCTTTAGTTTTCTTTTTCGTTTTTTAAGATTTATATATCTATTTTATTTATTTGAGTACACTGTCGCTGTCTTCAGATACACTTGAAGGCAATGGATCCCATTACAGATGGTTGTGGGCCACCATGTAGTTGCTGGAAATTGAACTCAGGACCTTTGGAAGAGCAACCAGCATTCTTAACAACCAAGCCATCCTCTAGCCCAGACTTTAGTTTTTAAGTTAAATTTTAAAAATGAGATTTAAAGAACTGGGTGAGTTCAGACAAGTGGCTGAAGGGCAGGAAGGAATCCACAAGAGAGGAAGATGAACAGGAGGGTGTGGAAGGTGTGGTCAGCCATCCCCAGGTGTCTGGACATTTTCTATTTCGATTTTACTTTGGGACAGGGTGTCAATTTGTGGCCCAGGAACTCACTATGTATCCCAGGGCAGCTCCCAGCTCAAAGTGATCCACTATTTTATCTCCTTAGTGCTGGGACTGCAAGGCTTGACTTGACTCTAGACTGTGAATGCTCCTTGAGTCTGCTTTTGCCCCAGGTCTGTATCAAGGGCTTCAGGAAGATATTATGTTTCATTCTCTCTTTATCTGACATCTGGATCATGAAGCTCAGACCAATGAAAAGACATATTAGTAAAGTAGACTAAATCCAATCATGCACTCTGCCCTAATGGCAGCAGGGGTACAGATGAAGAGGAAAGGTGTAGCTTTGGTGTTGTATGAACACATCGCACTGGTATCAGGAGCCTATGTTCAACAGTGCTAGCCCAGGAGTAGTTCCTGTGAGGGGCTGAGAAATGATGCAGAATGATTAGTTTATACTAATAGAGAAAACCATGAGAGAGGCGTAGACTGAGATGACCCCAGTGTGGCCACTTCAGTTAATAGCTGGGCAGCCCACTCCTGTATTGGCCTCCTTCATCCCTACTACCTATGTCATGTCTGACCAGTCATGGTGGCTATAGGGCTGAAAGGAGTCAGAGTAACAGCTAGCACAGAGGAATGGAAGACACCATTCTAAGACTTTGTACAAACATCAAGAAAGGAGGTTGGTCATCTGTGGTCGAGGTGCGGGATACTCACTGATGGCACAGCGGGATGATGAAAAACTGCACTCAGGGAGCACAGCAGAAATGACCACATGAGGTCCTCAGAAGAGTCTCTGGAATGGAAGCACCCATTCAGAGAGTAGGAGAGGAAGCAAAAGCCCCACATTGGTATAAAGTCTTCCATGACTGATGTCTATAGCGATGGTATAGATCAATCACACATCAAGTTGGGTGACCTTCAGTTAGTTCACTACTACACAGGAGCTTGTATGTCTTATTTATTGTCTTAGTGAGGGTTTCTATTTCTGCACAAACATCATGACCAAGATGCAAGTTGGAGAGGAAAGGATTTATTCAGCTTACACTTCCAAGCTGCTGTTTATCACCAAAGGAAGTCAGCACTGCAACTCAAGCAGGTCAGGAAGCAGGAATTGAGACCTCTGCTTTTAGTTGCTTCTGGGTTTGTCTCCAACTTGGTTTAATGGCATTTCCCACCCAATTACAATTTATCACATTCTGATTTTTATCACACACTATCGTCTTTCACCTAATCTTCCCCAAGAGGACCATTATTATAAAGGTGGCTATCCAGTGGAGGAAAATGAAACTCTTTTTGGAGGATTGCTGGCCATGATCACAAAACTGAGACCAATATTAGTTGACCCAAACCATATGGCTGACTAGGAGCCTCTGGAGGTCAGGTGCTCCGGGCATCGTAGCTCAGGGCTGCAGCAGGCTCAGTGGGCCCAACACTCTCCTGTTGGTTTCCCATCTTGAGATGTATAATGAGAACAAACATACTAAAACAACTAGCAAAACCTTCACACTGGTCAAAATAGGAATGCCTTCTTGTAATCTAAGCACTTCTGCTGTATATTCTGGGTCACATATTTCTACTGACTATATGTGTGTATGACTATATATGTATACTTAAAAGTATATATGTGGGGCTGGAGAGATGGCTCAGCAGTTAAGAACACTGACTGCTTTTCCAGAGGTCCTGAGTTTAATTCCCAGCAACCACATGGTGACTCACAACCATCTGTAATGGGATCCGCTGCACTCATCTGGTGTCTGAAGACAGCAATACCATATACATAAAATAAATAAGTAAATCTTTAAAAAGTATATATATATATCTATTTATATGACTGTAAACATATATATATATTCATGACTATAAATATATCTCTATATAGTCATATATAATTAAATATACATCCAAATATTTATGAAATATATACATATAATCATATATGACTATAAATATATATACATATGTAGCCATATATGACTAAATATATACATATAAAGTTATATATATGACTTTAAATATATACACATATATTTTTATATTTCTGAGATTGATGTTTTGTATCTGGAAGATTAAAATTAAATTATAGTCATCATGGGTGAAATTAACCATTTTATAAAAGGAAGTTTTAAACTGTACCCTGCATTTGTTCTTCTGAAGAACTTGTTTCCAATAGGAGTGCAGAGAAGAGGTGAGGCCAGTGTATTGACCAGAGCCCTTCTTTATGTGTTACAGGGTACTACAGTATCCTCTCTCCTTCATTCCACTAGGGCATGAAGCCTCTCCGTGCACTGGTTAACACTCTTCCTCATCTGGATAGCCTTCAACTTCATGATAACAAAGAGCTCAAGCACCAAAATAGCAGCAGCCACATATCCTCTCTGTGACAGTGTGATTTCTTGTGCCTTAAGGCTGTGTCTAGCACTGAAATCATAGTCTGTTTACTTCGATCTGGTGCTACATTACACTGGGAGGGATTTAACTCTTCCTTATAAATCCACGGGGAATTATGGCTCAGCTCTGTTTAACTTAGAATTGGAGAAGAGATTGTGCAGTTCTCTTTGCTGTTGGGCCAATCATACCATGGATTAAGGCTGTGCACTCCACCTGCAAGACAAGAGAGGATCCAGTGTTGTCTCTTAAAATGCTCAGCGATGACTATGAGAATTGTGGGTGGCTAATGAGAACAGGAAATTAACCTCTAAGGTTTCCTATTAGATTTAAATGGCTAGTTTTCTCTTCAGTTATCTGTGCTTGAGTTTCCGTCCTTATGAGTTTGGAGTTGTGTAAAAAGAAAGCTTGACAAGAGATGTTGTGTATATTTAAGGCTTGATTTCCTGGGAGATAATAGGTCAGTTCATTACTATCCTTCAATCAGAGAAGGCCACCCAGCCCAAGGACCTTCTCCATCTCCCCAATTCACAAACCCACTGCCGACATGACTCTCCTGTTTGAGCTCTCCATTCTCATTCTAAATTTTCTCTTCTTGGCTCCTACAGCCTCTTTGCTTGGACCCTTAGAAGAGGGTGCCAATTTAAACTCTGTTTCTGGGGTCTTCTTTCACAACAGCTTTTAAAATTCTGAACATAGCACTGTAATTCTCTTTACATGACTCCTACAAAGCCCGCGACAGAGACTTAAGGATGTATCCCAATGCCTAACACAAAACAGGCACCTGATTCTCCATCAATGCAAGTTTGTGTCACCATGTTTATTTAGAATTCCTATGTCATACACAGTGAACTGCCTACTATTTGCTGAACCTCTAGTTAATCATGCTATATTCAATAAATTTACACACACATACACATACAAATGAGGTGTTATTCTAGTCTATTTATTTATTTATCTATCTATTTATTCTAATTTTAAGAAGGAAGAAAATGAGTCCTCTATGATTATATACCAACCTCAAAGTCACAAGGGCAAGTAAGTTAGAGATTGAAGTCTGAATTATTATTACTTTTATTTGTTAGTTTTTTACTTGAGACAAAATCTTGCAACATAGCCCAGACTGGCCATAACATTTTGGTCTTTCTGCCTCTGCTTTCTAACTGATGGTATTATAGAGGGGTACCAACTTACCAACTTGTAAGGCTTTAAGTTTAAAAATCAAAATAAGCCTAAATATCTACAACAGAAAGCTTGTTTTTAAAAATGTTCTGTTACTTTAACAATTTAACTAAAGAATTGATGTACACAAAAGAATACATGTAACACATACAAATTACAGAGCCTAAAATAGCAAACTACCCAATTAAAAAATCAAAACAAAACAAAAACTAGTTTAAAAGGTTTGAATGTATACCTCACCAAACAGGCAGCTAGCACCATTTGGCATACACAATTTCCAAATTAAAATAAGCAATCTGACTACATATCTACTAAAAAGGTTAAAATCCACAAGACTAGCTAGCAATGATGGCTGCTGGAGAAGATGCAGGCAGCAGCATCCCTCTAGTCAGGGCTAGAAATGCAAGATGCGCTATTTTGTGACACAGCTTGCCAGCCTCTTCTCTTCTTGCTTCCTCCTTCCTTCTTTATTTTCTTGGATCATACAATAAACCTCGGGCTGGCTTGGAACTTACTATGTATGTAACCCAGGATAGCCTCAAACTTCTGACTTTTTCTTGGGTAAAAGAAAAGTTATAAGCCAGTATACCAACCCTAATGTGGCAGTTTCTTTTAAACTAAATACTATTTTAGCATGTGATCCAGCAGTGACGTTTACTACACTATCAGGAAATTTTATGTTCATACAAAAGCCTTCATACAACTGCTAAAGCACTTCTATAGAGAATTGTAAGAAGGGGGCTGGAGAGATGGCTCAGCAGTTAAGAGCACTGACTACTCTTCCAGAGGTCCTGAGTTCAATTCCCAGCACTCACATGGTGGCTCACAATCATCTGTAATGGGATCTGATGCCCTCTTCTGGTGTGTCTGAGGACAGTGACAATATGCTGATACACATGTAAAAAAATACAGAGGTGAAACTATTTTGTACGGTATCACAAAAGCAGATGTAAGACACTAAGTACTTGTTAGAATACACTTATCTGTAGTATGAAGAGTAGATTTGGATTCATACAGACTTTAAAAGGCAACACAGAGTCGGGGGAATCCTTGCATGGAAAGCAGAAAGTGACAATAAATCCAAATGTACTTCAACATGTAAAACAAACCACCAAAGGGTTTGGGAGGGTGAAGGGCTGGGCCTATCTCTCTGGAAAAGCTGTCTTTAAGACTAAAGGCAAAGAGAACTAGGCATAATTTCCCCCCCACACACACACACGCGCGCGCACACACACACGTATATATATGCTGATATATTAAAATATATTAGTATAAAGTATATTGAAACTAAACACTACTGTGAATAGAGGATAGAGGAGCCAGGGTTTTCACTGCTGGAATGAGAGGCCGCAGTTGGGTAGGGTCTAAGTCTGGCATGATCCATCTGAGAATGAGTCAGAGTGAAAACGTCAGTATGAACTTGAATTGGCCTACTATAAATACAGAGGATTGCATATGAAAATATTTATAATAATCCATATATACATATGGATTACAGACAAGTACATACATCTTTGCTCTGTCAGCTGAGAGGGCCTAGAAGCAACAATACCTCAGTAGCAATGAACGTACTGAGCACCAAGATTGTGGTTTCTAATCCTACTGTCCAATGAAAGAACCCGGGGATGCTTTTGAAAAATACCTGATGCTAAGACTAGAGATGAGTCCAGAACTATACAAAATGAACGTGGAACATCCTGTAGTGATGGAGAGTTTGGAAGTACAAAACCCAAACCAAACAACCCCAAACACAAAAGTCACAACCCTACAAAAATAATAGTACATTCAAGAGACACAGAAGCCAAATAAAAGTCTCATGGATAAAACTAACATCGAGCACAGAACAACGCAGTATTGGATTTCAACCCAAGGTACAAAACACATATTCAGGAGCCTCTACTGGTACAAAACTACCAGAAAAGGCACTAGATAAAAATAAAGGACATCTGAATACAGCAATTCTTTAACAAACACTGCTTGTTACTAATATTGGTAGCTTCCTCTCTTCACAACAATCCTGTATACATACATCATTCTAAAATAAAGGGTTCAAATGACCCCACATTGGGAATGTGCCACCTAATCAAGAACAGCAACTAAGGTAGGTGTGGTGGTGTTCTCCTTTGATGCCAGAAGTGAGGCAGAGACAGGTGGTGTACACAGCGAGTTCCAGACCAACCAGGAGTATGGAGAGAGACCCTGCCTCAACCAAACACCCCCACTGCCCAGGAACTGTAACACTTGCTCCAACTTGCAGCATCAATTTTCTGGCTGCATGCCACACCCTTCTTCTTGCCTGTCTCCCCCATTCCATCTAGAATACAGTCAGCTGAATATTATGCTTATCATTTTACTTTGTTCTGTATAGTTTAGACAAATATGAATAATGCTCATTTTTTATGCTTTATGAAAGCATTGTTCTTTGTCTGTCCTGAGAGAATTGCACCAGAAAGATACGGATATCAAAGTTGATCGTAGTACTTTGTGTAAGACAAAATGTGGGGGAAAAGGTCCCAGAACAAGATAAATAAGCAAGAAAATAATAACAAATAGTATATTTACACAATGAAATACTGCATAAAAGTAAAAGATTGACTACATTTAAACATGGCCACTCGGCAAATGGCCAGAATCAACTTCTAAATTTATGGTTTGTCACCAAATTTCTCACTGATACCTAAATATGTTAGTCCTATTCATTGAACTGCATATAATAAAAATGGGAAAAAAAATAAGTAACATATAGTTCACATACCACACAATCTGCCCATCAAATGCAGCTCAGTGGCTGTTACTATACACACTTTTAACCACTTTAGAATATTTTTATGATATCATAGAGAATCCACTCATTAGCCATCAAAGGGTATTGCCTACCAATTCTCAGCCTTCCACAGCCCTAGGCAACCATGGACTTACTTTCTGTCTCTCTGGATTTTCCTGTTCTGGACATATCAAATAGTGGACTCTTCTGGTAGATTGCAAATGGCTCCCTTTGCTTTACATGTGTTCGAGGCTCCCCCACACTTCTTTCTTCAGTTCCCATGGTTCTCTGTTTCATCATTATTTCACATCCACACTGTGTTACTGAGATCTATGTTTACTTCCCTGTCGTACCCACTCGTGGGCAGAAGTGCAGGGACTAAGTGTTCCCTAAGTGCAGGGGCTCTGAGCAGTGTTCACGTCCAGGTTTGTACAGGTCAACATAATGTCATACCTATAATGCTAGCACTTGAAATACTGAGACAGGAGGATTGCTGTGAGTTCAAGGCACCTTGTGCTACATAGTGAGTTCCAGGCCAGCTGGGACTAGAGAGGGAACACTGTCAATGATTGATATTGATGATGGTGACGGTGACGGTGGTGGTGGTTGTGGTGGTGGTGGTGATGATGATAGTGTTTATTATTTCAATAGTAAACGCCATAAGCAGGCGGATCAAGGGGCAGAACCTGAAAGAATATCTAATTTGCCTCCTTCATTTTGCCTGATACATAGACATTCTACATGTTAAATTTCAATCCCTGAGTATTCTGTAGTGTTCAGTTAAATATAAGCATGCTGGTCTCAGATATTTATCATTTTTTGCAGTACATTCAAAATCCTTTCTTCTAGATTTTTTGAGACAACTCAGTATAAAAAAAAAAAATCTTATCTATAATCACCCAATTAAACCTTTCATTTTATAAATGATTGACCAGATATAGTGAAGTGAGAAGAGGCGCCAGGCAGCACTTGGCCTCGAGGAGGGGAGTGCTGGAAATATCACGTACTGCACACACAATACACTTGATTCTGAGTCTTAGTTCCTACCTCTTATCAGTGGGATATCCTTGGACACATGACTATTTCCTCACCACGAACACCCTTGGCATCTAGGGCCATAGATATCAAGACCAAGGTCTAAGATGGTATGCATGCTGATGGGAACAGTTATGAATGAACACACAGACAGGTGACTCAAGACACATACTAACACACCCCCAGACTACTTGATGTAATCTCATAGGAACTGACAAACAGGACAGCTTTTTTTTTTTCTTTTTTTGGATACAAAGAAATGAAGAGCTTGACTCTCCCAAAAGACAAGAGAAACCACCTTTTAAAGGCTTCCAGATTTCAGGAGTGGAGACTTACAGTCTGCCGGAGGATCTTACACACACTAGAGAAAGAACACAGACTCTAGAGGTTCTTCTTCATGGACCTCACAGTCTGCCTTGTATGACTCTCCTGGAGCAAACTGCAGGGGATCAAATGCTTTCTCTGGAGTTCCTAAAAATCTACCCACTGTTCCCC
>JADRCH010009325.1:0-33557 GCA_019843965.1 Rhynchomys soricoides
CACACACACACACACACACACACACACACACACACACACACACACACTGCTTGGTCTCCAGAGTGAGCTGAGGTCTGCCATGTTCTGTCCTTACAGTCATTACCTGCAGACAACACAGAGAATGCATCAGAAATCTTGACAATGGGAGAGATACAGTCACAGACAACAGCAGCTGTTTTCTCTACAGACCCATGGGGGAAATAGTCTAGGATTTATAGACCAAAAGGCAAACCCAAAGAAATTATAGGCATATTCATTTATATATTAGATCACAATATTTATGATCAGAATAAAACCTTGAGAGACATACACAATTCAATTGTGTTACAGATAGTATTCTTTTGGATACTTCTTCAAGCATTTAACAATGTAAAATCCATCCTGGGCATGCTAGACAAATGTAGGATGGGGTTAGGATTTGACCCAGAGACCATGCATGTCAACCCCTGCTCTAGCAGGATAGGAGGTGGTAGGTCATAAAACCAGGCAGTTGCCAGTCTCTAAACCCATGGTTTTCTCCTGGAAGATTTTTTTTTTTTTTTAAATACAATAAACATAAAGTTACTTTGAAACATTCCACTCCCCATGCTCATAACGCCATCAGATTACACACTTCATCCAGGAGCGTATGTTCACATTCTAAATTTAATTTCAGTGACATCTTGGCTGTAGACGTGTACTGGCTGGAACCATAAAGGCAGAGACAGAAGCAGAGTGGTAAACACATAGGCGTCAGTTCCTATGATCATAAGCATCATAAGCATCTCATATCGGGAAGGTATCTGAATTGAGGCTTCTGCTCTGTGAGGCCAGTGACCAACCCCCACCCTCAGCCACCGATTGTAACGCTCTCCTGTTCTTATCTTGTAGGCTTTCATATCGGACGGGGCAAGACACAGCTAATTGTGACACGTGCAGGAACAGTGCATGTATTATCTATAGGTATGTTAACATTCTCTTCCCACTTTGTTATTCTGAGTGACAAATGCTGTTTACCCACAATTGCAAGAATCCTTGGGGGCCATGCTGGGAAGATTCCATCAGACAAAAAAAAAAAAAGTAGTCCTTCCTTGACCATAATTCTAGGCTATGTCTAAACAGACATCCTTCCGCCCAACCCCCAACCTTCAACCCCAGGATGAAGGAGAGCATAAACAAGTTTATCTTGTAAATGCACCTTTGTGGTCTCAGGAACAAGTATCATTTTGATGGCTTGCTCCCTTGGAATCTATAGTCTTGAGCACAGAACTGTGCTCTGGCAAAACAGTTAAAACATATGCCCTTTGGATGATATAGATCAAAGGCCTGAGTCCACACTGTATGGGATAGGTCCTGCTCTGTCACATCACGTGTACAGGTATTTTCAGGGAACTTTTAAGGTCCATGGGCATCCTTCTGTGACATGGTTCCCTCTCAGGAAACTACAACTGTTTGCAATGTGGTTTTGCTTATGATTTAAACATTGTAGTAATTGACACTCATTAGAATAGATCAGAAACCTTCAATAGGCAAACATTATATTTAGGTTCTTGACAGTAATTTTAAGATTTTAAGACATGGTCAAAACTTTGAGAAATTGCTTTTTTCTAATGGGGGGTGAAATTTTTACAAACTGTGGCAACAGTGACAGGTGTTATGATTTAGTTCATTTTAAACATGAAAATAGAAGTCAAGGGCCAAGAGGGATCTCATGCCTTGGATGGTGTAAACTGTGCTGCAGCAGTGAGTGTAGATGTTTCTGAGATACACTGATGTCATTTCTAATGGTGTAGCCCTTATGGTGGCAATTCTGGTTGTCCATAGTGGTGTGATCACACATATTCCCACCAACACCATCTCCATAGGTGTGATCATGCACATTCCAACCAACTGCATCTCCAGAGGTGTGATCACCCACATTCCTACCAACAGTATCTCCATAGGTGTGATCACCCACATTCCCACCAACAGTATCTCCATAGGTGTGATCACCCACATTCCAACCTCCAGCATCTCCATAGGTGTGATTACCCACATTCCCACCAGCAGCATCTCCACAGTGGTTATGAACTCACACATCCTTTTCCTACATCCTCGTCAACATTTAACAATAGTGTTGTCTTTATGAATTGAGGCAATGTCTCATTGTGGTTTTGGTTTGTATCTCCTGATGGTTAGCATTTTTTCTTACACCTAATGGTCATCTGTATATCTTATTTTAGAAAAAGTTTCAGTAAAATGTAAAATTATTAAAAAACAGTTAGTAGTAACTTAGTATGCCTAAAAATATAGAGAGAATCCTCCTTGCTCCCCTATTTAAAAAAAAAAAAAAAAAAGTGAACAAAACATCACTAGCACTGTATGAAGAGGTCAAACCTGGACAGTGTGGGAAGGCTTCAGGCCACTTGGGCTCATACCTATCAGTTCCATGCTAATGAGCAACATAGATATGGCTGTAACCCAAGCTGAGCATCCGATATAGGGCCTCAGTTCTTCAAAAGTGGAGCTGGGACAGGTGGAAATTTTGTCAGGGAGCTAGCAGAAGAAACCACAGCTAGACATAGACTCTGAATGACCCCAGTGATTCTTACTCCCACAGGATGATGAGTAGAGTCTGAAGGGATACAATGGTCACAGCAAGGTATGCGTCACTGGCATCTGACAGATAGGAAGAAACCAGGGATGCTACTGATGTTCTGTAATGCTTTATAGAAAAGCCCATGAGAATAAAGTCACTAGGTCCAAAGCATCAGTAGAGGTGGGGTTGAGAAGGCCACCATGTTAAAAACATCCTACAACATGGTTTTGGCCAAGGCATGGGCAACAGAGAAGGAGCCAGAAGCTCCCAGCAACCCCAGCCAGGGCATGAAGCTCTTGATGGTTCTTGGTTGCTGTCCATGTGAAGGTAAAACATCAAGCACCACACAAAGCCTTTCCTATCTAGAACTCCTCATTCTGACTCAGAGGGAGCCTCTTTCCAATGAGCATACCAAGTAGGAAGTTGGCAGGACATTCACACTGTGGATAAGAGCTTTGAATCAACAGTGAGGGGCTTTAGCCAGGACATCCCATTCTTAACTAATGACATGAATATACAATTAGAGCCTGCAAGAGTATTAGGCAATTCCTCCCTGGGTCAGAGTTCATCCAGTCCCCTAATGTGAGAATTCTGAAATGGAAAAGATTTCTAGAGAAAGTTCATGGGGTGAGCATGTTCAGGCTAAAACTACTTAAGATTTTGTAGGTGACTGAAAAAGGATTTACTAGGACACTGTCCAAGTTAACTGAAAATAAGTAAATTCAGCTCTAAATCCAGGGGTAACTTGTATAAAAAGTGATATTAAAGGGGATTTTAATGAGGTAGAGCAGAATAAGAATTTGTCTTTGGGGGAAATTAGCCTAGGATATTGAATTGGCTCAACCAGCCTTCTACAGGAATCCAAATACATTAACCAAAGGTTTCTCATGCAAAACACCAGTTAAGTGTCTAGACACTAGAAAAAGGTGCCAGAATCTCAGGAAGACTCATGAAGAAGAAAGAGGCAGGATGATCCCCCTCGCCCCACTGCATAAACCAGTAGGTGTGAGTCAACTCCCAGAGACCTTTGCATTAACAGGATTTGGTGGGATGCATTTTCACAGACAGGATAGAGAAGCAGCTTTTTACTGCCTCAGAGACTCCATCAGACCCTGAACCAATGCCAAAGCATTAGCAGAGGATGGGGTGGGAGGAAGAGTGGAGTTTCCCCTCTCTCTTCCAGAAAAGTAGTTGAAAATTATTCCATTCAGAGCAGTATGAAACAAAAACACATTTCATCTCCAAAGATGTGCTGCACACAGAAGCTACTTTGGCTTAGTAAGCAAGTTGTAGAACATTCTGCATGTTAACTGCAGTCCAGCTGGAGTTTCCACAGTTAAGTCCTCCTCTCATTGAGTCTTGTACTGAGAGTTCAATAAGGCAGCCGGGCTCCTATCAAGTAGAACACACAGAGCTCATCCAACTCACCCCTTGACATCCTTTGTCGAGACATTCCTGTCATCCTTTCTTTGATTTGATTTTGAGACAGGGTCTCACTATATAGCCCTGGCTGTCCTGGAACTCGTGATGCAACAGGCTGACCTTGAACTAACAGGGATCCACTTGCTTCTGCTTCCATAGTGCTTTGAGTAAAGGCCTGTGCCGCTACACCCAGCTCCTGTTATCCTTTACACAACAGTTACCCTGACAATGTCTGAAAAGGCCACAGAAGTTTCTTGAGGTTCACAGAACAGATGCTAAAGACAAGGAAAACGTAGCCATTTCTGTTAACTGAAAACCCTCTGCCCTGGGGGAAACCACAGCAACTCTTATCTACCTGGCATAAGTATGTCATTTCGATTTAAATTATAAACATTGAAATCTCACACCTATATGATTTAAGGTGTGGTCAGTCTTTTGCAGTGAGGCCTGGGCATTTCCTCTAAATGTACATATCTACAAAAAAATGGAGCCATGCCATGTGACTGAACCAGAATACAGAGCAGCCTGGCTGTATCCTGGAGCTGCCTATTTTTTTGTGTGCATTTTATGTGACATCACCTCTCTT
The DNA here is from genome assembly GCA_019843965.1 of Rhynchomys soricoides. NCBI lineage: Eukaryota > Metazoa > Chordata > Mammalia > Rodentia > Muridae > Rhynchomys > Rhynchomys soricoides. Next base: position 4,566 of record JADRCH010009325.1, read on the forward strand.
TCCAAAGATAAGAATAACTACTGGATTTTACAGTATTCAAATTGCATCATATCAATAATGAATATAAAGGGTATAAATAAGTCTAGGAACAAATAACAGCACATTTTTGGCAAGCAGATAGTTGCAGAACAATGAAAGGTCTGAGTCAGAAAGAAAGAGAAGCCTATTCACCCACTCAATAGCAAAGGCCTCGGGTAGGTATCGGCAACATCACCCAAGGAAGGGCAGTGATGGTTAATGAGGCACAGCAGCTCAGGGTCCCATCTGAATACCAAAAACCAATACACATGGGAGACAGAAAATGACTGTCTCTATGACAACAATCTGAGCAAGGGGGAAAAGCTTAACTCAAGGTCAGAGACTTTGCAATCTCCTCAAAGCCTGATTTTGGCACCAAGGAGAAGGGGCCGTTTTAAGTTGAGGACCTATGTCCCTTCAGGTCAAGACTTCGGTCTCCCCCTGCTAGGAGCATGGCTGGGACTGGGAAAGATTAAAGCAGGTTCCAAATTGGGAGATTTTTTTAAAATGCCACATGTCTGTGGTTATCTTAGAAGCTGAAGGACACAGGAGGCCATGGAAACTGCCAATGTCCCCAAATTACAATTTGTCATACCTGCTTGTTGGCAGACAGAGAGCCCTATAGGACAATGAACTTGACCCCATCTGTCTAGCATTTAAACACTGGAAACCCAGCTGTCTTCTCCACAAAACAGGAAAAACCCCTGTGCTTCTAGTAGCAGTTGGTTTAGGGAGGCAGGAAGGGTATTGTGTTCAAGAACAAGCTTCCTGCTTTTGGATGGATCTGGCCTTGTAATACATATGTGTCTTTGTCATGAGTGGAAAGTACATACTTCTCTATGAAATAGCATTTTGCCATGGAAATATACAGGACTTGAGAAAAACACCAAAAGGACAAAAGGTCTTGAAGCACTTTCAGGATATAAAAGCTTCAGGGGAAAGGAGCGCCAGGCAAAGATTGGAAGCATCACTATGTCAAAGCCAGCCTCTCAGATCTGGGTGCCTGGGGTTCAGGACTCAGCTGCTCCCTTTTCTTGTGGGCTGGTAGCCATTCACCTTTTAAGTCCTGCAGAATTACAAAGGAGCCTTTCCAACTCTGAAATCCAAGAAGCTGGCTGTTTACAAATACAAACCAAGAAAGGGCCTGGGGACTCAGATAGGGCCTGTGTAAGGGGTAAATATGTGAACATATAAATCACGCTTCCCCATCAAAAATCCTGTGCACCCTACCTGGAATTGGCATGTGCAGATGTAGGCCATAACTGACAGCTGCTCCCGTGGCTCGCTAGCTCACTTCAATGCCAAGCTCCAGAAGGGTCTATCTCCTCACAACTGGAAAATTTGAGGTGCTCAACATGATCACATTTCCCCCTAAAATGACACCCCTTTGATTGTGATCGGCTCTTCATGAAGAAAGGTTAAAAGAGACGCCAGTTGGACTTCCCTTCAAGTAAAACTTTTCTGCCATATCATCCCTACTTCCTGTCAAAATATGCTTTAATTAGTTTAGAAATGTTTTAAGGATAAATGGCAAAGTCTTTGTCCCCAGCCTATCCTGGCAATGCTGCTGTCAGACTAATCTGATGTCACCTCCAGTGATTCACCTTGTGCTCAGATTTGGTTTCAAAGGGAACAATGAAGGAGACCATTAGCAAATCCGCCCCTTCCTTCTTTTACTGAACTGGTTAATTCATAAAATAATAGTGCAATAACCGAGCAAGGAAAGGGGTGAATTCTAATGTGTGTGTTTTAATGAAAATAACAGTGAGCCAGGCCTGATTCAAAGGCTTTGGGGGATACCACCGAGATGTAAGAGATAATAATAATGTTGACACAGATTAATCAAGGAGCATTGTTTCCAGACAGGAAGTTCCTCTTGAGCAGGGTTAGGACAGACTTCAAGAAGAACTGCCTACTCCTGCTTCATTTTTATAGTATGCAGGCCACCATAAAAGTGGCCTCAGTTAACACCAGTAATCATTCACTATGGCTGTAAGTGGGCACAGTACCAGGAGGAAGGGAAAGCCCTGGCCTACCCAGCCTTGCTGTAACAAGGGGGTGGGAGGTGTTTGAGGGGGGTTTGAGTTGTCCTGTAAGGTGTCACAATCCCATCATCTGACACAGAGCAGATATGGGGGAGACAGGATACCATGGGGGGATGCCAGTCAATGGGGAAAAGGGGTGCGAAGGTGGCTTAGCTATGTTTTCTAGAGCTCCCTCTGCTGGAGAGTTAGGAACTGGCAGGTATCAGAGCATCTCTAATAAAGATGGCTCCATGGGAGCAACTGAGGACTTTCCAGTACATGAGTCGCAAGCAGGAAATGCCTTGAGGATGCATGTTCTTACCCAAAATGATAGTCAGATTTTAGGAAAGATGAAGGAAACGTCCTCAAAGGATTACACAGGGTAAGGAACGCAAAGAGACCATGACTGCCCTTGCTTATATCATTCCCGATTAATTTACCACATGCCATTGAGCACATAAAATATATGGTTGGAAAGACACGGAGATGCACGCGGAAGGAGAATTCTTCACTGGTGCCCAGTGTTATGCAGAAAGGAGCTGGTCAGGGTGAGGGAGCAGGGCACAGCATAGCTAATGAAGTCTTATTGTAGAGAGAGGTAATTGCATTTGTATTCGAAGTCAGTGCCAGTCTGAGGCTATCTCCAGAGCCACTTGGAGCAGCAGTGTCTCTGCAGCCCATATCACCCGACGGTTATCTCTTACTTGAAATACCCTTTCCAGCACCGCTTCAATTACTCCTCTTGTGCATATTGAGTTCTTTAGCAGTCTGAGCGGAGATGGGGGAAATACGCCATCTACGTACACAGCTGTGTTCTAATTCACACTGTGTAAATGGGGACGGGGGACGGTGACAGAACGGAACCCTTAGACAATACCTCACACAATGTCATTCCAGCATAAAGGAACTATTTTTTAATAAAATAAATTAAGTCAGGGGAAAAGAATAGCTTTGACAGGCCTCAAAACTCTTCTTGAAAATTCCCAAAGCTAATAATCCATTTTCTCTCAGTATTCTTTTAGAATCTAAAAATACACCATCTCTTTCCCCCCAGAAGGTAAGAATTTTTCAAACCTTCAGAAGCACCCTGCTTCCCTTCTGCAGACACTGTGAAGTTAACAATGGCAATCAGAATGAAAGTTGCCCACATCCCCATATCTTGTTGGCAAAGCAATGACTTAAATTTTATTCAGGGCAGAAGAGCCCAGAGCAGCCACAGCCCTCGCCTTTGGTTAAATTAAGGGGCAAAAGTTAGAGAACCTTTTTCTGAAGTCCAAATTGGCACCAAGGAAAGAGGATATCTGTCAGATTCAGAAGGAAACCTATGCCCTGTAGTTTTAGGTGACTATGGGGATTTTCTAGAACCTAAACACAGGATTCAGATTTGCCCCTAATTCCTGAGTTGCATCACAAAGCATTCTCTGGGAAGATTTCAGTGATTTTCAGGTGAGGTTGTTCCCAGGCCCTCTCAGCAGCCTCTCCCTTTGGCCAGAGCCAAAGGAACAGAGCCTGTCTAGGACTCAGAAGCTGACTGCTTAACTCACTCCCAGAGGTATCCGGGAAGCAGTCTCCCTGTCTGAACAGAGGAGCGGAGGAGTGTCCAAAATGATAAGGGCAGGGGAGGAGAGGATTATGATTATAACCAAGCCCTGCTACCTGGGGGATGGGGCACACTAGAGTAGATTTCAGATGAGATAGAAGTTCTGAATTCCCTGGAATTCACTGCAATTACACCCCAAAGCTTGGCACGGAGGCTAGAATGGGCATGTGTGACTGGCTTCATTTAATAAATGGCTGACCCCTTCTAATTACAATGCATGATCTGGGCAAGTTCTCTTAGGATGACATGAGATGTGCTAAATACTCATATGACAATTTCACAGTCAGCTAGCCATATTCCTGCCTGCCTAGGGGAAGTGATAACAGGCAGAGCTTATCAAAATGTCTTGAGTTTACTCCTGCAGCCCTGTGGCCAGAGCAGAGCTCCCCGAGGGCTGTGCTCCTGGCCTGGCCTGCCCTTTCACTTGGGCACTCCCATAAGACCTGATGTGGCAGGTAAGGTAGACAGGCTGGGGCCTCAGCCAAGCATATCCCAAAGGTCAGAGAAAAGTTAGAGGGTACATTCTGAAAGATCACTCTTGAACCAGCTTTGGATACTATGTATTTTAATTGGTAGCCACAATGGATGGGTAATTTTTAAAACTATACTCATAATGTCTTTGTCGTAGCAAAGATCTTTATAGTCTCAGTAATTGAATATTACTGGATAGGCAACTATGTCTGGTGTTTTGAAGCCTTAGAGTACTGCTATAAACAGTTATAGAATACATGAAATAGTACTGGGGAAGGATAGTAAATCTATATCTGAAAATTAAAAAGCTAGTAATTAGAAATCATCAATACTTGGAGTGAGATCCATATCTTATATAAGTCAATATATATTTTATAAAGATAAGAGGTAAAATATAGCCATATACTATGTACATATTATATAATACCCAATAAACAGAATCCTACAAACAGAACACACATTAAATGTAAAACAACACAGACTTCATAGTGCAGCTCTGTGAGTTTGGAAAGGAGGAGATTCGGCTCAGTGCAGTTGATTGTGACTCAGTAAATAAGGAGGGTGTGCTCTGAGAGGCCAGCCCTGGCTCTATCCCAATGAAAGATGGAGTCAACATGGAGTGTGTGTGCCCCAGTGGATTCCCGGATACACATGGAGAGCACTTGGCCAGATTGTGGCATGCCAGGGTGTTGTGCATGACCTGTGAGTGGGCACACTTAACTCCTCTATAAAACCCATTGAAGGAAAGGGAGACAAGCAACCTCAACTTAGACACAGGAGCAGGATGTGTTTGCTATTTTGGCCATGGAGACTCTGGAGGTGGCAAGAACAAGACCCAGCTATTTCAAGACCAAAGGGGAAATGCCAAGGTTCTGCAATAGGGAGGTAGAATATGTGGGTGCTGTAGGGGGAGAGGTGTGAGAGACACTGGATTATCTGGCAGAGAGGTAGGAAGAATCTGTGTGTGTCTAGGAGTATAGACAAGATGTGGAGTGCCCGTTAGATGCTCTATGGGGAAATGTTCAGAGGAGAACGACGGCTACTTTGGATTTTGTATCTTCTACCTCCTAGAGAAGTGGCTGACGATGTACATAAATAGAGTAGAGAGAAAGAAAAGTAGTTGCCTAGATTCCTCTAGCACACCAGAGGGCACAGCCTGGGACAGTCCCTACCACCAACTTCCTCTGGACAATGCTGGTGTTTTCCCATAGAGTACATGTCCACACAGCACTCGCCTGCTCCCCCACTAGGTACTGTACTCAGAAACATAAGAGCTCGCCATGCTCCCAGTGCATTGACTCTTGGGAATTGCCCTCCGAGTGGAAGACTCTCCATCACCACTCCACAGCCTAGGGAGTTTGGGTCCCCAAGGTGAGATGATTTATCCACAGTGGCAAAGCAAGATGTGCAGAATCACAGCGCCAGGGACTCTATAATCTAACTCAAAGAGAATGAAAAACAGAGGCTAGGAATCGGAATCTCACTGGCCCACGGGGCATTGACAGGCAGGAGAAATGAAAAGATTTGGGGTCTTCCACTTCAGAAAACAAGCACAAGCTTGGGGACCACACTCACCCGCTTTTAGCTCTTTCCTGCTTTAGAATGAGAAGCAGAAAAGGACATCACCTGAGGCATTCCTTTAAGCTGAGGTATAGACATCAGGTGGCAGAACAGAAGTTTTGCAGGTGGTTCAAATGAGAGAAAAAAGGCAAGAGAATACAGTACCGCTGCCTCCCACGCAGTGGCCAGGAGAATACAGTACCGCTGCCTCCCATGCAGCGGCCAGGAGAATACAGTACCGCTGCCTCCCACACAGCGGCCAGGAGAAGCATTAATCAGAAGCTTAGTATCTTACCTAAGAATGAAAATGAAACCTGGTTATGAGCTGAGAGAACAGCCTAAGATTTAGACTAGGGCAAATTTTACTTCTTTAGAACTATATAGACTATGCTGGAGAGACGGCTCAGTTGATAAAGTATTTACCTTGCAAGCATGGGAACAAAACTGAGCCTAACCTTAGAGCACACATAAAAAACACAGGCATCCTGCAAATGCTTAAAATCCCAGCGCTTAGGAGTCAGGCAAATTCTCGGAACTAGCAGGCTAGCCAGCCCAGCCTTACTTGGCAAGAGATTGTTTCAAAAACAAAACAAAAAACACACTAAACAACAAAACTAACAAAAGGCATATGGCACATGAGAAATGGTAGGTTAGTCTCAGGCCTCCACATATAAGTGCAGACATGTAAAGGAACAAGTATATGCATGCATGGACACATGTACGCAAACCCAAGAAACATACAGAACAATGATTTTTATGAACTCTCATAACTAAAACTTATCTTAAGATGAAAGCATTAACCAAAGAAACGGGATGACTTTGCATCCTTTCATCATGAGCCTCGAGGAGCCATAGAAGCGTGTAGCCGAGGCTTTGTAACACTTACGGACAGGGCTGCTGTCCGCCGGGAATCCCTAATGGGAGGCACTGTCTTAGATTTCTAGAAAGAGAATGGAGGTGCAGGCGAGAAAAGGAAAGCTTTGGAGGGTCTCAATTATATGCCCTGGGCAATAGCTATTAGCACAGAGTCCCAGGATCTTTCTCTTCCACTCAGTACAAGGTACAGCCTGTTATCTGATGCCAGAACCCACTTATCCAGAAAACTCTGCCCAGTTCTCAGCACCAAAGTAAGTGCAGGATTCGCCAAAGGTAATACAAATCAAAGAAGGAACTCAAAGATGGAAGATGAGAATCTGTAGTCAGACTGCAGAGATTGTGTGTAACTGGGGTGACGGTGGGTAGTTGGGGATGTGGCATTCCATGTTATGAGCCAGAGAAAGTACCCTAGTGGGCAAAGGCATGGCCACAGGAAGAAGGAAAGGAAAAGAGATGATGACAGCCATCACTTTACACATAGGAGCAGATGAGAGTTCATCATCCCAGAGTTAAGATAAAGACCAAAGCATGGTCTTTATCTGCCATCTGCCAGGCAGGCCTCCCTAAACTCTCTGTGACCAACTGGCTGTCCTCAGAGATGGAGGACTGGAGACAGAAAGGCTGTACAGAACCTCAGTTCCTAGCAGAGGCCATTTGGCAATGAAGATCAAAGAAACCTTTGCTCTAACTCAGCCAGAGATAACCAGATTCTTCTTAACCTTGTAATGCTGCCCTGTGCACTCAGCCGTCTACTTCAGACACCCAAATAACCCAGAGTGCACTCGGACAAGAAGAAACTGTTAGCAGACAATAATGGGAAAAGAATACATATTTTTGCTACTTAACAGTCAGAGTTCACCTATCCAGAGTGTGGCTGGCTAATACATGCATATCACCTCCAGACAGATACCCTGCAACCCGGGTGACACAGAGCAGGCAGTGAGGAAAGGCCGGGCTCATGGTCACTGTGTCACTGAACCCCACTGCAGGCATGCTACAGCAGGTACTCCCAGGCTTGGTGGCCGTCTTCTACCAAGCTCCTGAATGAGCTCAAACAGGACTGTGCTCAACAGATAAAGTCAAGTCATTTCGTTAACAAGAACTCAGATTAGATTACTCTGTGATTACATGGTTTCACGGTGTGATAAATTGGTTAATGACAGGATTCCCAATGTAGTTGCTTAATGGGAATTCAATAATTACAGGTACCTAGGATTCGATGGTAGTCTAGCAAGTAGCTACATGCTCCGTTGTAACAACTGAAAAGCTACCTGGGACAGCTGAAATGGCCCTGACATGGAGGACATGTTTCAGTATTAGCTTAGTTAAATGTCACATCTCAGACTCCTGAAAGGCTCTTGTTACCCAAGCATCCAGACTGAAAATTCTCCAATGCTTTTTTTTAATCAGCACCAGACTCAATTGTAAAATGTGCAGTTAACAAATAACAGTAAGAACAAAGTAATATTGCAACTATTCACTAACAGTGAAACGGTCATTCACAGACTTGTCTGAGAATGTGTTCTTTCTAGAATTTTGGTAAAACAGCAATTATCATTCCTTGAACTGGAGTCAATGGAAGCTCACTCATGATTCGGGAATTAACTCAGCCCTGCTCCCCAGACTCCTGCACCAAGACATGATCTCCTGCTTTCTCAGGTACCACAGCCCAGACAGGCTGTCACAATGTTCTAAGCTTTGCACTTTATACATCTGTCCCTAGGAGGGGCCTTGCCTCCACTGCCACACATTCTAGATTGGTGATACTTGAGCTCATGAGCTTCAGCTCTACTTCCTGGAACGAGAATCTGTCTCAGAGAGGATTTCAACAAATTCCTGAAAATTGTCTTCTACTTCCACACCTGCTGTGCCAAATAAACACATGCATGTGTGTGAGTGTGCATGCTCATGCACAAAGACACACAGATTGACACAAGCACACACAGAGGGGGGGGAGGGGGAGAGAGAGAGAGATCTTAAAAATAAATGAAGAAAATAAGGCTTCTTATGGAAAAAAAGAACAGCCATTAACTTTTCTTGAAATTAAAAAAAACCCCTCAGTGACATTACTACCTTTGACAATAAGAAAAATGGTGTATGGAATTTAGAAATCATAAACCAGTCTATTCAATAGAGCTTGAACTTATTTTTGAGACTCCAGATAATACGGCTTTGCTGTTTTGTGTTTCTAAAATGTCAGAATTTGGCTGGGATTAATGGTTCCCTAAATGGATAGGATTTCGTGCTTATAGATGGTTCATGGATGGTCCCCCTGGCTACAGTATGTTATGAACATTCAGTGAAGTCTACTGACATTTAGTCTGGCATCTGGACAAAGTGAGAGGACAGAGTGGAAGACTCCAGAGCCCTAGTCCAAGCCATATGATCTAAAAAGTAGGTGATGGTAAGAGAAGCTCTCCGATGCCACATCATCACAGAAACAATGTGAGCCAGGGGATCCATTAAGAGCAGATTCCAGCAGACCATCACTCCTTCCCAAGGACATAAATAACAACTCCAGTACACTGAAACACATCTTCAATCTTATCTTTCTAACACAAACAACCTTGCACACTCCTGCTCCCAGGGTGTAATTACAATCTTGTATTGTTTTGACCAGACGCTATCTAGGCTGCTTCCTGGGAAGCTGTGTTTGATAACAACACAAACCTTTCAGTAGTTGCTGAAGCGATAAACACAAGAGTCCTCCCCAGGGTCCTCTCCTAGCCGTAGTCCATAAGGATGTTTCAGGGAAGTGCAACTTTGCAAGAAGGCAAGCCAAAGTCATGCATTCATGGTGGTGTCACCCAACAGGCTTCTCTGATTGGAGGCGGTTGCATGGGAAAACACAGCTTGATGCACTGCAAGTATGTGTGTCATGTGTGTGCCTGTTATGACTTCTGACGCTTCCAGTGTTTTCTGGCTAGCTAATTTGCACGAAGTCTATGTGGACAATTCAGGATAAACAGGGTGCTCAATCTGACTTTCGAATTTTCTGTGGCAACAAATATATAACGGACTTTGACTTGAATTCTTTGTGTAAGGTGCATGTACACGGTCTTGTGGTCATGTGCACACGTGCGTGCATGTGGAGGCCAGAAGCTGAGTCATGCATCTGCCTCTATTGCTCTCAATTTTATCTTAAATTGCACTTTTATTAAGAACTTGAGAATTCTGAATAATGTACTTTATCATATTCACCCCTACTCTAACACATCCCAATTCTACTTCCCCAACTCAACGGGTTTTTTTAACCCCTCAAGATCAATTGACGTTGCTCATTTATTCTTGGATGTGTGGACCACCTCCCAAGGCTCAGGGGTCACTGAGGAAGCAGCATTGTAAAGAGTATAAGAGGTAGTGAATACAAACAAACATCCTCTGTGCTCAACAGGGCAGCTGCACATATGAAGCCACACAAAATCCCAGCATGAACAAGAGACGTGGGTACAACGTCCTTCCCCTAACTGACAGCTGCCAGGAGAGGGAGAATCAGCTTTGAGAGTTTAAACAGGATGAGCTCCTGTTTAATCGCCATCTAACTTTTTGAGGCAGAGTCTCTCTCTGAACCTGGAGCTCATTGATTGCCAGGCGGGCTGACTAATGAGCTCCAAGGAACTGCCTGACTCTGCCCAGCACCCAGCACTGGAATTACAGACATACACGACCACATATGGCTCTTAAGCAGGAGTTGAGGGTGGAACTCACATCTTTGTGCTTGCATGGCAGGCCCTTTCTTCACTGGGGCTTGCCTGAGAAAGTAACTTATTTTTCCAAAGAAAATGAGTCTATCTGGAATAGGTGATAGTACTTGATGGTAAAGATATTATGGCTTCCTGTTTATTATTAAACAGTGCAGTTATACTAACAGTCACCTCTGAATGATCATAGCCCTGATAGGAAGTCACGGCATCTCTTAGGGCTACACACTAACTCTGTGTTCTATCTTTCTAGTGTAGAGCTGGATTTTAAGCAACAAGAAGACAAACTGCAGCCTGTGCTGAGAAAACTGCACCCTGTCGAGGAAACTCAGGTCATCCCTTCGCCTTACACTCAGGAGACTCACTCCTCCACACCCAAGCAAAAATCCAAAACTGAGTCCAAAAAGCATGGAAGGTGGAAACTCTGGTTTCTTTAAGACTCGTGGGCTCGGGAAGACCCAGAGCGTCTTTTAAACCCACTGGGATTTAAGTGAGTCCTTTTCCGAATCGGATAGGATCAAGGGAACTGCGGTGCCAACCCGTGCTCCCTGCTTCTCGCCCTGCGTACCAAAAAGGCCTTCGCACCAACAGATAATTAGCAGCAAGGGAGTGACTGTCACCCCTTGCCAGCTGTCCTTTGCAGTTCACTGGTATGGGGTATAAAGTCTGAAATAAAACTTACGTAGTCAAAGATAAGGAAAAACTCTAACCCCCAACAGTGCCCCTTACCTAAGAATAAGTATTGAGATGCCAACGTTCCATACGGCAGGCTGTCTCTGCAGACAGTGGAACTTCTCATTATTTTTGGCTCTTTATTATTATTATTATTTAAATGAGAAGAGAAAGCAAGCAGGGTGTTGGCCAAGGCCTTCATTTTTACCTTTCAGTAGGAAATAAGCAGGGGAGAGTGCAGCTTTCAGCACATTCAATACCGGAGAAAGCACAATTTTTTTTCAAGTGGTCGGAGACCATGAATAATCTCAAAAAATGTGACTCTATGTATATCTGCCTTCGTGTGCTGTAGCGCTAAGCCAAGTGACCACATCTCAGTGTCACATTGACACCACAGATTTAGAATCCTCTTCATCTCCAGATGGACGACATGTTTACTGTTCATTTTCCAAATGGCCAGCAGCCAGCAACCACTCCCCCCCCCCCCCCCAATCATGATATGCCTTCAATCATTGCAAGTTGACAGGGTCAGAGCTACCGGACACAAAGCTTTCTTAGATCTTGTTTTTATTCTTTGGGTACCCAAAGGCCAAATGATGAATCTGGCAAGAATTGGAAAACAGACAGAGATACACAGTAGATAATATAGTCACCTATAAATCACGGGTGCCTGGGCTGTGGCAGAAAGCGTTGGTTCTTTCCTTTTTTCTTTTCTTTTTGTTTTTTTTTTCTTGTGGCTCAATCCCCAGAGATGCTCTTTATCCCCGAGCGCAGTCAGGTGTTTTATACAGTTCTTTATGCTTTGTCACTGCTGTGTCAGATCTGACCATCGCAGAGAGAAATGGCGTGTTTCCCTTAGCTGCTACCAATGGCCAAACTTACCATCGCCTACATTTAACCTATCAGTAAACTGTATTAAATGGCATTCTTAGGGGAAAGCTGTCAATCAAATGGTTTTAGGCATTCTTTAAAACCCGCCGTATAATCAAGAGTTCTCTCTTGATTACACATGACAACATAAACCTCCACCCCCTTGGTTTTTTGCTCATTTCTTTGCACCTTTACAAATAACTTTTTTATAGAAACCAAAATCCTCCTGTGCATTAATGACGTCTCTCAGTGTTCTGCTTTTCATGTAGGAAGTAGGAGTCTTCTTTTGCCTTTTTTTTTTTTCCTTTTTGTATAACTTAATGTTTTGAATAGTTTGAGCATACCAGAAAAAACTAGTCTTTGGTGTCGGTCCAGCACTTTCAGCTAGAACTGCATGCGGATGGCAGCCTGGCAGATCAGACTGCAAAGCTGCAGCAGCTACTTTTTGGGAGAGTCATGACCTTCTTTTGATGGGTAGGAGCTAAGGCTCACTACATGCTTTTCCTCTGGACTGAAGAGTTTCATTTAGTTCTAAACATTTGAGCTTTAAAAGAAAAAAAGCTAAAAGAGTATTTTGTGTGAATACTCTTTGGGGACTACTCAATCCACACTAGAGGTATGCTTAACTTAAAATGCAAGGGCATGTGCGTGCATGCATGCACGCACAAAATACACACACACACACACACACACACGCACGCACGCACACACACACGCACGCACACACACACGCACAACTCTACGGAAGTACTCTACAAGAATACAGATCTATAGAAGAACAAGCCTGAGGGAAGCTGATCCTGTACCTTGAAGGAAGTGCAATTGTTTCAAGCATACTAAACTTTAAACACGTGTTTCATGTTTTTATACTGTTTTTAACTGATGTTACAAAAATGTTCACAACCAGTTTTTCTTCCTATGTTTGAAGAATCCCATGTTCTCAATGAGTGAAAGGAAGGGTTCAGCAGCTTTTTGTCCACTGCTACACATCTGTCTCAATGCCAGCATTGGGACTACCCGTGACGTCAATGTTTCCAACCAGTCTAGGCCCCCAAATAAAAAGATTGAACATTTGAGAGCCAGAAATGAAACTCTGAAGAGAAACCAATTCCTCCTCAAAAGGAAAAGCATCTCCCTGAACTGGAAACAAAACATATTGTCAAGCTCATTTCATAGCTGAATTATAATTTGCCGATGACCCTTCTCCTGGAAAGATTGAACTCAGAAGTTTCATACAAAACTAAGTACAAAATTCAGTGTCCCCTCCTATGTAGATGTACACATGGCATTACGTATAGAGAGTAAATTATTATACTTGTCATTAAATCTTTATTAATTTTTAAATAAAAAAAAAATCAAAGGTAATGTTTTGTGTGACTACCAAATTTCTCTCACTGCCTCTGAATTTGGTGGTGGGGGTGGAGGGCGTAAATCTAAGAAAATAATAATGGATAGATACTTGGCCTAGAAGGCACTCTGGTGGGGTTCAAAAAGATCAGGTACATCTCTGCTTGTTGATCATTGTTCTCTGGCTTACCCATGGAAGATGCATGCGTATAGCTCCATGTCACACCAAACGGCTGATCCGGCTACCTCTGTACATATGTACTCAGTGCTCCCTATATGCCCACCCCTGACCCAGATGCAAGTCTGGCTTGTTGCCTTTCATAGAGGTGAGCAAGAAGGAGAAACAAGCAAGGATCATGAACTTCACCACATCATCTGTTAGCTGCTTGCCTGTGTGTAACTCCCCACACACTGGTGGGCTGACATATAGGCTGCTTTTATCTGACACAGTTACCACCTGTGGAGGCAGCTTCACGGGTGTGGTGGTAGCTGAAGACCACAGCAACAGCTTCCCTCACCCACATCTCTAATCAAATAAAAAGACCTTTCATACCGTTAGCCTCAGATAAGTGTGAAGCCAATTCACTCATTGGAAGACAAATAGCTATATAACACAAATACCAACAATGTCATCCAGTTTTGTGAATTAATTTAAGCTAATCGAGCCATAATGCTATGGAAGTTCACGGGTCATGGGAAAGCTATTCATTAGCTTTTGACCACCTTAGTAATTTTAATATAAGGTACCCCCACAGTCTGATATGAGTATGCAAGAATTTTACCCAGACAGTGACAAGATTTTATTTCCTCTGCTGTAAGCCCACTGTTAGTGAGCAACCTTGGTGGAGGTAAAAAGCAAAACCTCAGGATGGAGCAATATAAAAAAGCAAGAACGATCACCCTGTCAGCACCAAATATAAATGAACTTGTAAAGTCATTGTTCACACTATGCATACAGTAGGATGGATTTCTGAAGGCCACCCATAGAGTTGTCCAACTCGAGTGATGCTTGTATTCAAAAGTCAAGTGCCTTCCATTTGAAATATCTGTAATGCATTGTTCCTAGAAATGAAAATTTCATTTTTTTTACAATAAGGAATTTTAAAAGTACATTGATATTTTAACTTCAAGAAAACACCAATTTCAACACCAAAGCTCATGCAGAGGGATGTAATATGTTGGTGACAAAATTATGTTGAGACTTTGTGAAATGGCACTCACCCTGGGGTAACATAAGTAGTACCTTCCTCTCCTGATCACAGGCTCCTGTAGATCACCTGAGATGCTAGTGAATCCTTTGCCAAGAGAGCCACTCCCCTGTCAAACACTCTGCATTATGCATGCCTTACACCAAGTACTAAACTTTGTCCATGGCTGAGTCCAGTGAGGCAGACACAGTCAGGGACAATCCAGACAGACCGTCCCCATCCCTGTGAACTCCCCAGGGGCCTCTATCCTTAGCGGGGGAGGCTCACATCTCTGCCTAAGTGAGTTGGTAATTTTCAGTCTTCTCGTGTGTATCCAGGCCAACGAAAACTCTTTAGACATTATCCTCCCTCGATTACATTTTTAAAGGACTCATTCTCAGAATGTAAGTCCAATCATTTAAAAGAAGCAACCAACTAATGCAACAGGAGAAGGAACATCTCCGCTTGTTCATCATTGTTCTCTGGCTTACCCACGGAAGATGCATGCGTGTAGCTCCAGGTCACACCCAACAGCTGATCTGGCTATCTCTGTACAAAATCACTGTCCCTGCATAATATCATACATTCTGGGGAAGAATGCTATAGTTCTGGGAGTCTAGACAGGCTTCCAAGAGAAGATAAAAATGCAATGAGTGTAAAGTCAGACCCAGTGCAAAACTGAATATGCCACTCAAGGGTCTCTGATGGTGACTTGCACCCCTGCCACCTGTTTCTTATGGATGTGGCCACAGATGTGTAAGGGCGGGTCCATTCTTCCTACCTGCTTTCTTGATACTTAAGGATTCGTCTTAAAGAACTTGTAATTGGAGCAGAGATTAAAAAGTCATTTTCATTCAATGGTAAGGTTATAGCCTAGCCTGTTTTCAGCATGTATATGTTCTCCATTCCACAGCTGCCAAGTGGAGATGCTTTGTTTATATTTCATTAGTTAATTTACAGATTGATCTTAATGATGACATTTAGGATCAAGAAATACTTTCTCATGTATGAAATGCATTCCCGTGGTCACTTCAAATGTAATCTACTTACACAAATGCCATATGACAGAGTGAAAAGCAGAGCTTATAAGAAAGCACTGCAGACGTGGATAAAAGTGGCTGTAGACTGTCTGTGGCAGCGTGTCCACTTCTGTGTGAGGTTGCCCCTCCAACTCAGTATGAACCAGACAAAGACTGAATACCTAATAAATCAGCTCCCAGTGGAAAAAGCAAACCTATTCCCGGTACTAACTTTGACAATGTCATGTCTTCTAATGAAACACATCTACTCTGAATGTTTTTTTTTAATAACTTCTATTTTAAAAAATCCATTTTGAGCAATCAGTTATAACTTTCCAGCTGATTCATAGTTATACAATTTCCACTACAGTTATGCAAAATGAGTAGCCCAAGAAGATGGAACCTCTGGGGCACAATGGAATGGTACAGCTCACGCACAACGGATCCGTAAACCGTTTTCTGCTCTGTTTCCACCCCACAGGACCCACTGATGAGGCTTTTGTCCCCCTTGTCAGGGATGCTTTTGTGACGATTCCCCTCTAATCTAAATTCACAGATCAACAGGGCAGAATTAAGTTAATGCATGCATCCCCAGCTGGTGCATATCGTAACGCCAAGGTGACATACACTCAGGAGAAGTTCTGTGGTCCCACTGCTCTGCAGACAGCAGAGAAGGGACTTGTGAAGAGCAGATGACTGACAGGCACATTCGTCAACAAACCATATCTTAAATGGCCGATATCCTTCCTGATATATCCTGACACTGTCATCGCTTATTAAATAATTACAGCTCATTCACATTTCTGTTTGTGATTTCTTCCATGACAGCTTGGTTTTATAGAACAAATTCAAAAGAAGTCTTTGATACTTTATTTTATAAATATCTGAGATGTTCAGAACTGGGAGAAGTCGGCTTAAGACCTCAATCCCCTTTTGACTTCTGGAGATTTCTGCTAAAGTCAGGAATATGGCAAATGGGCCTGGATGTGTCAGTTTCCCAAGCTTCCTCATTCCCAAGACACTCACTCCCAGTGTCTTGCACCTCTGATACCTACTCCATGTGGATGTGGTACAGATGGGAAAACCTAGTGGAGGTCCTTACTTCATACCCACCTTAAGAACATTAAAGAGTTCGCTTCAAGGGACTGCTATGTGGTCCTTAGAAGACAAGGGCTTCTCCAAGCTTGGGCACTAACCCATCACCAAACTCAACTCATTGATCAAATCAACATCTGGATTGTGCCTGCAGAAGACTGTAGCATCTGTCTTATGGAAATGAAGCAAGGTAGGGATAGAAGAGGGCTTACTTTGCAAAAACCATGTAGGGCAAAAACCAGACAGGCGCTTTCATACATTGATACTTGCTGACCTGGGCCACACAATCAGCACTCCATCTTGATCTCACAGCAGAGGCTGAGACAAGCTGGCACTAGAACCAGGAACCACAAATGTACTGCGGTCCAGTGTTCTGGGGGTGGGGCAGAAGGAGCCATGAACAAGAATGTTCCAAGACGTTAGTTAGTGCCCAGCTTAAGCAGCCAATAACAACTTGTTGTGGTTGTCATTAGGACTCAGGGAAAACTTTCCAAAGAGTCCTGGACCCCATACTCTGAGAGCCTCACTCACTATGCTTTTCCCTTTATCAAGCTTTGTGCACTCTACACAATCCCTCACATCCAAAACAGCATGGATGAACTTATATAAGCTTCCTCCTTGACCTCCTCGACCAGGCTTAGCTGCTAGTCAGGGACCATGCACCAAGAGATTACAGCTCTAAGATAGAGTTGCTCACTATAACAATGAAGCTCAGTTAGTGTCCAACTGGCCAGAGGGAGAAAAGGCTATACATCCTTAACGAAAGGAGGACCATGTTCTCTAAACAGAAACAGAACTGTTGTTCCCTTAACAAGACACAACAGTACTGTCTCCCTAACCAGAAACAGAAAACTGGCTCCATCCCGAACGGGACGCTGTCCCTCCTCCATAGACAGAGTCAAGGCTGCTTTATCAGACACCTTGGATTTACACCTACTTGCCAGTTAGACCCTATCCAGATGCTGAAGCTTCAGCCGGATCTGAAAGCCCCTGAGCACCATCATGTCAGTACCAGCCTTTAGACTAGCTTATTATAAAAAGGGTTATAGCAGATCCTCGTGATGCTTGCTTGGGCTGCAACCCATACTCCATTCTACCGGGAGGCACTTTCCTAGTTCCCATGTAAGTGTGTACAAAGTACACCAGAGTCTGATTACAGGGGAGGCCTTAGGCACACTGGAGCCGACCCCCAATCTTGTTTATGGGATTCAGTCTTCACTGACTGGTAACACACAGTGATGTTTCCAGCTCCTGAGAAGGGCACAGTAAGAAGACATCAAGAGTGCAATGCTGGAAAAGCCAACTTAAATGACAGCCAATTCACATGGAAGCCTGTTATTTTCTAATTCATACCTATGATAGCCCAAACTTAAATGATATATCCCTAATCAAGGAAAATCTGAACATGGCATGGTCTGCAAGTCAGAGACACGGCACAGTTGCACTGGACAGAAATATACCCAGTCCACCTTCTGGGCTACGGTCTACCTTCTGAGCTACCTGCGTACTTCACTCATATGATACGCCCAGTTGTAGACAGGGACACAGAGCCCAGGCTAAGGTGGTTGTTGGAAGGATCAAGGAAGACCAATGTGCCCTTCCGGCTGGCAGGGTGAAAGACTACAAAAGCTTTTCTTTCTTCAGTTAAGGAAGCTTTGCTTTGTTGTTTTTCCCTCTCCTGAGAGGCCATCCAGCAAGGATAGCTAAACTGATGTGCACTTGATATAATCAAGTGGAAATGAAGATGTACATATGGGTCTCAGGCTAAATGTAATCAAACGTAACCATTTGGGGGGATGGAGAAGACAAATTCTGTACACCCACCACCATGACACGGACTTAAAATGACTTGAAATCTGACAGAATGTTCTTGAAACAAATAGTTTTCCACAAGTAATGACCCATTGTGAGAGAAACAACTAGAATACATTTAGTAGACAATAAAATTGTCAACATAGATTACCTCAACTACTTTATAAGATGCTTCATAAAATGTTATCAAAAGTACTTTCAACATAAATACAAAGAAAGAAACCACCAGAAGAGTGAAGTCTTAGAAGAAAATATACATCTTTGACAAAAAGTAGGACTGACAAAGTCCAAGCACCAAGTATTTCTGTCTCTGACACAATGGATAGTTTCCTCTTCCCTGACAGATGCTTCTAGAACTATGGAAAATCAGAATAGATTGTTTCTCAATCACATGCTACCTTTAGGAAAGAAAGTTCATGTCCCAATGGACAGGAGAGGAGCAATGTGACTGGTGTATGGAGAACATGACCTTCTTGGGAAGACACAGCACGTGTCTCTGGGCACTTACAATGAGTTCGGAATCCCGGCCCATGGAAATGACCGTCCTGTTCACAGTTCTGAGAAGTTTCTCCATGATGATCTGGACATGCCTCTGAGTCGGTCCCTGGAGAGAAGAGACTCGGATAAAAGCCAAGAGCACAGACCATCATGGTCTCCCAAGCCCAAGCATTGTCACCGAACCCAGCTGCTCTGTATAGAGTCAATCAATTATAAGCCTTAACGAGATGAAAAATGGTCTTTGTCAAAGGCAAATGCCTTCCCGAAGAAAACTTGAGGCCTTTTATTAATTATAGCCCATTAATGATAATTTGTTACATAATTGTAGCAAATTAATTTAAGCAAACCTTAAAACTAAAAGCAAATCCATTTAAACAATATAATGTTTATGATCCCTGGTGAGACCACCAATTAGTCTTCCAGAGACGCTTGGCCATCTGTAAATGGAAGGCAGGCAGATAACAATGCAGACTGCTCTGTGTGTCACATCCCGATAACTTAACTGCCGCACAGAACAGAATGTTTTAGTATCAGTGCAACAAATTATCTAAAATTCACAGTGCCATGGGGAGAATTTATTCCCTTGTTTAATGTGAAATGAGATTGTAGATTCTCTTCCATGCATATGGCTTGAGTAGGCAGGCACCTGAGCAATCTCTGCAGTCAAAAGATCTTCCTTGAGGCTGCCCTACAACCTCTTTGCCCAGGCTTTTGTCTGAGAAATGCAAAGGGCCTGGCATGGGTGAACTAGGGCTGGGCCTGAGGAAGACATCCAAACCCTGGGCAAGGGCCATGCTACTGATGAAGCTGCCTCATCATCCAGCAAAGGTTGTATCTGATCCTCTGAGCACAGACCATGCAGAATGGGATAGTCAATCATCATTGTCAGCTTTACTGGATTAAGGTATACCTAGGGCCTTACTAAGGTAAAGCTTTGATTAGCTTTCCACAGAGGATTAGCTGAGAGGGTAAGACACACTCTGAGTATGGGTGGCAGAAGCTCATGAGATGTAGTCTTGGACTGAATATAAAGGGAAAAGGAGAAAGCCACATGAGCACCAACAACCCCGTCCTTTTTTTCCTGCCTCTAGATTTGCCCAAATGGAAGAAAGCAGCCTCTTTTAGCTAGAGATACACCCTGGCCCAGCCCTCCTGCTCCCCACTCCCCTGCCTCAGTGTTCTAGATCCTCTGAACTATGAGCCAAAATTAACTTCTCTTCCTTTAGTTGACTCTTAACAGGTCTTTAGTGAAAACAAGAAAAAAAAAAGTCATTCAGAATAAACAACTTACTCCTGAAAGGAAGGAAATAGCAGTGTGTGTGGTGTGTGTGTGGTGTGTGTGTGTGTGGTGTGTGTGGTGTGTGTATGTGTGCGGTGTGTGTGGTGTGTGTGTGTGTGTGTGTGTGGTGTGTGTGTGTGTGTATGTGTGTGGTGTGTGTGTGGTGTGTGTGCGCGTGGTGTGTGTGTGTGGTGTGTATGTGTGTGTGTGGTATTTGTGTGTGTGTGTGTGTGGTGTGTGGGGTGTGTGTGTGTGGTGTGTGTGTGTGTGTGTGTGTGTGTGTGTGTGTATACCAGGAAGGTGTTCAGGTCAGAACAAACCCTGTCTACTTAAAATCCTAATTAGAACTCGGGGCACTGACACTCAGGGGATTCCTAGGCACATTGGGGAACAGGAACCCACCCCCAATCTAGCTCATGGGTTCAATCTCCACTTACTGTTAACATAGAGATGTATTTCTGTCCTGATCCCAGACACACCAGAATAATCAATCACATTACCTAAGTGTATACTTTACATGTGCACAAACAGACACAGTATGCTGGGGATGGGAGAGAATGGGTGAAACACTCATATACCTGCCTGAACCAGATTCAGAGTCGAGAAAAAAAAGGCCACTGGAATAAAAACAAGATTTAGAAATACAAGCAGGAGTTGCAAAGCTCAAGAAGCACTAGACGCTTCTACCTGTGGGGAACAGAGCAGAGTGCTTCAGGAAGCACAGTTGGCTTTATTCATGTATTACTTAATAAGTGCAAGCACTATACAAAAGGGTACCCACCCTGCCAAGCCTTCGCCTGACCTGAAGGATGAGAACTTTGGCCAAGGGAAGCATCTTACCAAGAAAACAAAGACTTGATTTCAATTCAGAAGGGTGAATGCTACATACACATAGATAAAAAGAATTCAAAGGTAAAAGTCTACAGAGAGAAAGGCTGAAAGTGAAGGCCATTGTCTTTTCAACAAGGCAGTTAGTTCTGTTCGTAGCATGTGTCCAAGGCTTAGCTGATGGCAGGTGAGGCTATCCATGGTATGATCTCCATGACTCACCACATCCTTCCGGTAGAGCACCTCCAGGATGTTGCTTAGCAGCTGACAGCACGCCTCCAGATCCTCCTGCCTCTCCAGGTGGTACTTGAGCTGGTCCGTCATCATGGGGAGCAGGATCTCTCTGCAGTCTGGATAGAACATAGGATTGTCAGTCAGTGGGAAACACCATGGAATCGCTCAGGTTGTAAGAAATCTGTGAGCCCTCTCAAGTGTCTGATTCACAAGGTGTGGAATGGAAAGGAACACCCACATGGGCAAATGGATTGATGACTAGGAAGCCATTTCCATTGCTGTCAATCATTCACAGATGGGTACCTACATGCATTTGCAGGTCTCTGTGTAAACACAAGTCACAAACACACTTATCACATATAAATACACATATGCACATCCCCCACAGTTGCACATGTGACAGGTTATCCCCTAGCATATCATACCTTCAACCCATTGATTTGCAACATTAAAAGGAGTACATCCTCCAACAAAAACTAACTGCAGATTTCCAGTCTTTTCATAAAGCAAGCAGGTGAGATACCCCTTCTTAAGTAAAAGAGCTCAGCCCCGAGATGGGACAATTGTGCACAGCCCTTCCTTCTTAGATAAGCTCTCTGGAGTAGGCTGAGGAGGCGGGATGAGAAAACAGAAACCAGGGTCAGAGAAACAGGAATTCGAGCAGAACCTTGGGAGTTGAAGATGGGATCATTGTGGTCACAAACAGCAGAACAGCATGGGCTCAGGTTAAGGATGAAATGAAATTCCTAACTATTTCTGTCAGTTTGGAAATCCAGCTGAATCCTGGCAGCATTCACTTTCCAAAATGGCCTGCCTGTTTACAGCCCCTCATTCTGACACTGGTGCAGCCATTTTTACCTCCTTTAAGATGCAAAGCAGGTGAGCACAGCAGAGCTCTGCAACAGGCAATAGATGTAGCTGTTTTTCAGGATTGTACATTTTAGGATTTCAGACATTAATGATACATAAAAGCATGTTTTGCATTAATGTTCCCTGAGGTTTGGTTTTTTGTTTTTTTTGTTTTTTTTTTTTTATGGAAAGAAAAGGAAATCACACACAACAATGAAAGAGCTCCTCCACACATTCAGAAACACACTCTGAACTCAAAAGCACACATTGAACTTTCCCAAGGACAACAGTTTAGTGAGAGACTGGGTAGGAAGTTCCTTCCTGTTCAAGGCAGGAAGGATCAGAAATAAATAACACAAGCCCCTTGGCCCTATGGTCTCCCAGTGACGCATGTAGATAGCTCAACCAGAGCATTCTCAAATTCCACTTGGATCTTCTCCCTAAAGAAAGACTAGGAGGAATTCTATGTTCCAGAAAAGGTATGGCCTGGTGTGTGTATACATGATGATTAATCGTCACTGTCAACTTGACAGGATTTAGAATCACTTCAACAACACACCTCTGGATTGTCTTCGAGAGTTTCTCCAGAGAGCTTTAACTAAGGATGGCAGACTGACTCTGACTATGGGAAGTGCTGTAGGATGGGGTTGGGTCCAGGCATGAATAAGAAAGAGAACCTTTAAAAAGCAGCTGAGCCAGGATTCCCTGCCTTTTGCATCCTGTTCTGTTCAAATGTGATGTGGTAATGAGTGACAGCCAGAGCTGTTTCTGCCACCATGGCTCCAGCTCACAGACCAAAAGAAACCCTTAATCCCCCAGGATGACTCTTGATAGATATTTGGTAATGGAGATAAAAAAAAAAAAAGAAAAAAAAATGAAAATCTAGGTAATTCAGCATGAATACTTGGCCTGTTGACACCAAATTTTAATAATCAACCTCTGTGCAGATGTAATGCATAAGACAGGCCAGCACTGCTGGACATGACACCAGGAGCTGTCTAGAATCTTGCAAAAAGCCAGGGGCACAGGGGACAGCACATAGCAAGGGTGCTGTCTGAGCAGGGAAATTGGCCCCTTTGTGTCTGGGTCTCCAGTATTCAGAAGACTTCATCCTAATTCCCCACTGTCTCACCTATCCCTGTAAATGACCCATGGAAGAACTAAAGTGTTTTGCTGATAGGACCATGCCCTTTGAGCTTAAGAGACACACTCCAATATGCCAAGGTAAGCTGCCACTCAAGAGATAGCACAGATGTAAGAACTGCCCAAAGAGAGACTATCCAAAGGAAACGATGCAAAAAAAAAAGAAAAAGAAAAAGACCCCCTGGAACAAGCTATCAACAACAACCTACCCCAGATGCCTTTCCTATAGCGCTTCAATGTCCACAAGCTACAGCCACCTTTATTTAAACTATATCTGCTGCCTTGAGCCATATGTAACACCTAATACAGAGCGACCCTCCAGACCAGTACCTAAGAATGTTCCCTTGGAGAACAATGCCCAAGCCCTGCCATTCATGATGGGTCCTACAAGAAAGCACCAATTCAATACCTCCAGCTGAGCCCTCTTTAACTTCTGCTGGAAACACATGACATCTATGTGCCCAATTCAACACAGAACAAGTCCTGAGCTATGCCTGTCCATCAAGTCACTGTCCATGTGACTGCCACCATTCTTGAGGTCACGTGAATTTCCAAGGTATCTCAGAAGAAAAGGGTAGAGCTGCTAAGGCAGATGTTTGCAACCTGTAGGTCTTGACCCCTTTAGGGGTCAAATGACCTTTCACAGGGGTCACCCAAGACCATCAGAAAACCCAGATAATTACATTATGATTCATAACAATAACAAAATTACAGTTATGAAGTAGCAATGAAAATAATTTTATGGTTGGGGGTTACCATAAAATAGGAGCTGCATTAAAGGGACATAGCTTTAACCACTGTGCTAAGTAATGAGTAGAAAGCCTTGTGAACTGGCCGGTACTGGTTGGAGAACTGATCTGTCTCTGAATGGTTCAGTGAGAACTGGACTTTAGGCCCTGGAAGCAGATGTCCTGGCCTAAGTCCTGGCCTTACAACCCCATTTATCTGTTGTGCTGGGAAAGCAGTAGTGCACTACACTGTTCTCAGAGCTAACTGAGTGTGCTGGTTCCTTTTGTCAGTATTACCTCGGGGTGAAGGAGACAATTCTGCACATTCATCTCAGGCAAGGAGATACTGCCCACCATGTTTGGTTCTCTCATTGGAGCACCTAACACTAGGTCTTATCAACTTCAGTTGGCTGTTATGTTCTGTGTCTTGGTGAGAAGCAACTCCACTGACAGTTTGTCATGTTTAAAGCTATTTTAAGCTGAACTTGAAGCCTCACATCTGTAATCCCAACACTCAGGAGGCTAAGACAGGAGGCCATTTGTGAGTTCGAGTCTGCCAGGGCTATTTAATGAGATCCACACTAACCTGGGTTACATTGGGGGAAGAAAATGAAACAAAAATATCTAAGAGCAGAACAATTTCCTTCACTCGCCTCCCCAAGAAGATAAAAAGTCATTGGCTACACTTTCTGACAGATAAGTGTCAAGCTGTGCTGGGGAAATAGGGAAGAGAATACTGTAATTGTAAAGAAGAGGGAGATGGGGTTTCAGGAAGAACTTGACACAAATCACTCTCTGCTGAAGCTCTAGGAAAGGGCCCCAGGCCCAGCACCACCACCATCACAAAATTACCTCTGCATTCAGCTCCACATCTGAACAGAGATGGACAGATCCACTAGACAGATCAGGAAATTTGACAGACGTCCCTGAAGGCCAGAGGCCATACTGTCCAAACCAGGGATCTGGGGCAGGCTTCCAAGAATATACTGTAGCTTACAGCATTGTCTACCACTGTGCCATCAGAGACCTACTGTGCAGCCTCAATGGAAGAAGCACAATGTCCCTAGTATCTGTTGGGGACATGTGCCAGAGCCACAGGCAAAGGAGTCATGCTCTACACCTCCAGGTCCAAGTTCACAGACCACCAAAAATACTGACCGCATTAACTCTGCTTCTTTGCACTGGACAGTAAACTCTTGACAGGAGAGTTTCTTGTTCAATAAAAGAAATAATCTCGGCATATAAACCAAGGCCTGAGCATGTGTGTGTGTGTGTGTGTGTGTGTGTGTGTGTGTGTGTGTGTGTGTGCGTGCATTCACATTACTTTCTCTCCCTTAGAGGTCAGTTACTATGGATCACCATACACATTCATTTTACCTGTGAACCACAGCAATTCACACCTGCTAAGTGGTGAAGAAGTCCTTGCCATCCACAGTAGCCCAGTCCCAACCTTGGCAGACAGCTGAAGGACAAACACCCTCAACAAGAGTGCTTCCATCTTTCAGGGATTCTGGTTTTACTGAATGGTTTCCAAGCCTGTCTGGACAATAGTGAACAGCTGAACAAGAGGGCATGTTTGTGTGTTATCTTACTTTACTTTGCAAGTGCATGCAGATTGTAGAAAGACTAAAGTGCAGGCAGATCTACTGTCCAGTACTGTACCCAGCCCTTAATGGATACTAGTGGTTTAAATTATAATTTTTATAATTTGTATTATTGTGTGTGCAATTTGTATTATGAAAGGCCAGGCTCTTTGAATCAATGTACACCAGGAAAATTAATGCCTTACAGTGGCTTTAGATTGGATCTGCCCACACAGTAGCTATTCTGCTGCCTGCTCCCAAAGCACAGAATAACATAAGTATTGAAAAAACTCTTTTATTATTTTGAGATAAGGTGTGTCAATGTAGCCCAGGCTAGACTTCAACTCATAACCCTATCTCAGTTACCCAAATATTGGAGTTATAAGTACATTCCACACCACATTCATCAAACAAACAAACAAACCTTCATGTTTAATGGGTCTTTTCCTGGCCTGTATCTCAATCTACAGAAGTAAAATGTTCCTAAATGTTAAATCATAGTAGGGCACGAAAAGTATATGCTATGTCATGGCTGGAGGTACACACCTGCAACGGATTTTACAACCTGTGGTTGCTGTGACAGAAGTCTCCCCTGCCACACAATGGGCATTCCAACTGGGCATGTGCAATATCCTTTCACAAGGACAGAATATCATATCCAGGAAACCAATAAAAGAAAATAAATAGCTTGAATCCGTTCCCAGCATAATTTAAAAAAGCTTATATTAAAGGAAAAAAACACATTTATTTTACATGTTTCAAATCAACCATTGACACATAGCTTCTGGAAAACTCTGGAATGCCTGCCCACAAGACTGATAGACTCTGATTCATGCCGTGAAATTCTTAAAAAGGCTTCTGATGAGTTCATCTATATACTTAAGAAAAAAATCATAATGCATCCATGCACATAGCACACTGAAAATGGGACAGTTGTTTTGGGAAGGGGTAGAGAATTAGCAGGATGGGAAAGGGGACAAGAGTGTAATGGGGAAGGAAATATCAGCCAAAATATGTGACATACTTGAGAAATATATCACTACAAAACTCATTACCTTGTACAACAAACTTAATTCTAAGAAAAAAAATTAAAAATAAAAACAAGAACTGCTTCTAAAGCATGTAAGAGGCCATTTTTTTCCATCACAGCACAGAAACCGAAACAAAACAAAAGAAATAACATAGAAAAAAAAAGTTAAGGCTGGAATGCAGCCAGATTAGTAGAATGCCTGTCTAGCAATCCAGGAGACCTTGAGTTCAATCCCCAGCACCACAAAGAAACAGATATGGCAGTTCATGCTTGCCATCCTGCATTTGTGACAAGAGGATGGAAGGTCCAAAGGTCAAGGTCATCTGTTCCATACTGAATTCTTGGCTAGCCTGGGCTATGTGAACTATTGTTTCAAAACATGTAGAGTAGTGGTACCAGCTGTGGAGGAAGGAGACTGGGGCATTGCTGCTAATAGAATAGCACTGGGAGTAAAGAATCTGAGAGTTACTCTATTCTGAATAAACTAAGAAGAAAAAAACCTGAAGTACATACTTTGAATCATATGCAAATGTATTTGAATAAAAATATTTTACAATTTGAAGACTAATGAAAATGATGATAACAGCAATTATAAAGTCCAGCAGACCCTCTGTGGATCTCGGGCACATCACCTAAACATTCCAGGCATTCCATGTTCCTATCTCCACAATGGCACTGCACTTGGTCACCTCCCGGTTTATCCTGAGAACTAAGAATAGCATGCTGAACTAAGCAGACAGTGAGTAGGAGTGAACACCAGCTCTTACAAAGAACCCAAGCGGTCGATACAATGTCTCCTCAAGAAAACGTGCACTAAGACCAGTCCCTCACAGCTGTGTGATCAAGTATGGTGGTCACTAGACTTGAAGCAGAAGTGGTGCATCCAAAGGGAAGAATTTATAATTTGATTTAATGTGCTTATTGGAGAATCTCATCTATGTATACAATAAAATATGCCCATATATACCCACCCCACCCTTCCATCTCCCCTATCACCCACAATAATTCTCCTTCCTTACTTCATATCTTCTCTCTTTTTATGATGAGACTGGTCCCCATAGGTTCAGATGCTTGAATGTATAATCCTCAAGTCAAGGAACGTCTGAGGAAGTTGGGAGTTCAGACTTTTTGGACTAGGTGTGGCCCTAGGGAGTGGGCAGTAAGGTTTTAAAAGCCCATACCAGGATAGCAGGATAGATAAAAAGTTCTCTCTCTCTCTTTCTCTTTCTCTCTCTCTCTCTCTCTCTCTCTCTCTCTCTCTCTCTCTCTCTCCAGATCAGGATGTAAGCTCTCAGTCCATCCAGACTTGTCATCACAGTCCCTGCCATGATAATCATGGACTAACCCTCTGAAACCGTGAGCAAGCCTCAAATTAAATGCTATACTTTCTAAGACTTGCCTTGGTCATGGTGATTCTTCATAGCAATAAAACAAATGACCAAGACACTAAGTAAAATTAGCACTTTCAGTATGCACATAGGTGTGGGGCATCACTGGACCAAAGAAAACCTGCCAGTGACCACCCCCTTAAAGGATGTCTCTCTCCAGCAGCTAATAATTTTCAACAGACCCTCAATAAGGAGTGGGGCCTGGAGAGCATCTCCCCCATTAATAGGCAAACTTTGACTGTGTATTAATACTACAATACCAACCTTCTGCATAAGGCATACCCACTGGTACAATTGTGGCAGCACTGTTATGTAGTAATTAACTGCATTCTGATTAGATTTGAGGACTGTTACGGCAGGAGGGAATTTCATACCTAGCACTGTAATTCTGGACAAAAGCCCTTGGCTGTGTAGGTAACAGGCCCTAGAGCAGACTATTCTATTATTATTTTGCTAAATGGTCATCTTGTCAAACTGCCTTCTAAATGTGTATGTTTACAACCACGGAGCTAAATTTAATTTTAATAAATGAATTGCAAGTTCAGATGTTTAAAAGTGGTATTTAATCTGGTTACTGCAAACAACTGTTAAGAAAAATAAATTGTATTATACATTGAAAACTAAAGATCCAGGGTCTCAGATAGAGTAAGGATTTAGCATTTAAATTGTGCTATAAGTCACAACACAATGAACTTCTCAGACTCGGCATGGATAAAAGAATATAAAGCATGGCATTAGTGAGTTTTAGATAGAATTCAGACTGCAATGACATTTTGGATAAAATATATGACTGACTTACATTGCTTCAAACTACATTTGCTGAGGACTAGGGAATTTAAAATGATATCCAAGGCTCATCGTCTACTGCTGTAGGAAGCACAGGCTAAAGATGTAAGAAAGCAGATGAGGAGGAGCCCCTACAATTCTTCACTTTAATGAATGAAGCTGATTCAAGGCCACAGCTTTCCAACCACTCACCCTATCACAGGAGGGCCCAGGACTTCTTCATACCTGTCAGTACCCACTGGAGGCATAGCAGCAAAAAGCATAGCTGCCATATTTTATTGTGCCATGTTCAGATACCAAGGAAGGCAACTCAGCCCAGAACCCAGGCAAGGGGAAGGCATAGCTACGGACCCACATTCTATACAAATAGTCATGAGGATGACACCAACCACCT